>JASGXE010007075.1:0-39767 GCA_030068105.1 Sinentomon sp. SZTP_YWyxl | reverse complement strand
CGTCCTCAGCTTCAACTTCTTATTTTTCTAAAAATCAAAGGGGGCAATAACAAGACTGGAATTTTATGGCATCTGCTCTGCGGCAAAAAGTAGCAAATTCACAGTTTTATAAGAGCCCACTTCAGAACAACGTGGAGCTTCAACTAGCTGCATGAAAATGGTGGAATTTTGCACTGGTGTCAGGGAAGAGTCCCTCTATTGATTTGAGAATGTGGTTTTGATCAGGGTTATACACGTTGCATTTTGACAAGCAGTTCTCAAAATATCTGGATCGCCCCTCGTATTCTGTGGAAGTCAAAATTTTCTCAGGACAAAGAAGTGTTTGCTGCAGGTTCGTTTTTTGTTTGTGAACTGTTGAGAGAAAAGAATGCTTTTTCAAATAGGCGTGTGGAAAGGATAGAATTCCCACTGAAATTCAAAATTTACAACATACGTTTGACCAGCATGAAAATCAAAACTTACTTGGAGAATTTGAGTGGTAAAATTCTGATATAGCACTCTCCATCAAGAGCTAAAAGTGCAAAACAGAATCTCCACAACCAGTTTACAATCTCCTTAACGAAACCCATATCAAACATTCAAATTCAGTTTGTCCATTTGATGAGCATATTGTACATATGGGGCTTCACAGACGTGTGTATGCAAAATTTTAGCCTCAACAGTATCCTAATTGCCGTTAACATGCTCGCCGCTTGTTAATGTGTATTTGCAAATTCAGTGAAACATGATGTTATCTGAGTCCAATAGTGCCCTGGCAAGCCGACACATTCCCCAGTAAATTGAAACCTGTGGACTCCTGATCCAAACCTAACACTCCAGTTGGGTTGTGCGTTGTCAGTGATAACAGAATGTGAAGGCCCATGCCCATTCAAATGGCCACTTGCTGACTGTTGAGGCTGCAGAATTTAATTGGAGAGAGCAATGTCCGAAGGGTCAAAAACGCAGCATGTCGTTACTGTTTCTGTGGTTTGCAAAGTGATGGATTTGTCGTAGAATTCTTCCACCGTTGAGTGCCGTTGCGCTGATTATTTTAGAGTTGTGCTCTTGATCAGGTAAAAATACTTGTATGGTATGGAATATGCAAGTCGGCTACGGGAAGTTTCAAAACGGTTCTTGGGTGTAAAAAGATTGCGGCTATGTTACTTGGCAAAGCATGGTGCATTGGTGTCAAACCATAATTGCAGCTAAACCACCTTTTAATGTAGTCTGTGGTAAAAACTGATTTCGTTTTTTGGTGCACACTGTCGTTCTACATTGCCGTGTTCTGCTTGGTACCGGGAATTGTGCTGCAGTTTTTCTTTCTTGGGTGGGATTATATTTTGTTCCCGCAATGTTTTGGAGCAAAAATTTCCTAATTAGTTTTTTGTGGTTTTGCAAAATGCAAAACCACAGATATTTGCCATATTTAAGGTCAATTTCTTGCCATATTTAAGGTCTGTGTGTCTCTTTTATATTCCCCCAGAGCTGAAAGGCTTGCCGCTGAAGAAGAATGGTCCAATGTCAGTACAAATTTTACTGGGAACCACTCTGACTCCTGTCCTCGACTTCACAGAGACAGAAATAGTAAATGTTCTGATACACTTACTAACTCTCTGGTTCTGATTGACTTCGAAGAGGCATTCTACTCCTGTAAATACTCTGTTGCATCAGTAAGTTTTGTTAGTTGTTTCTACTTCTTGCAAGTGGATTATAATTGTGTGAAATCAGTTCAATTTTTTTTTAAACATGGACTGTTTTTATCATTCCAAAATAGTTGGTTGTTCCACAGTTCATGCATTGGTTTTGTGTTCTGGTTTCTAACCTCCATTATAATTATTGATTTAGACCGAGTGATGTATGCAAAATATGGAAATCAATATCGTCCAATTTGAAATTAGGAATGTTGATGTTCAAAAATTGGTATCATGCTACACAATATCTTGTATTGTCATAGACCGATGCTGGTCATCAAGAGGCGGAAGGGCGGAAACTTTGAAAGGAGTTTTTAACCTCAGATTGCTCTTACCCCAGGCGAGTTCAACATTTTCCTTCCCATTGCAGCGGTTGAAATCTCGCTCGCATGGCGGGACCATTGCAGCCCCATTGAGTGTTGAGAACAGATAATGTTCTGATCATGTACCTACTGCAACGTCAGCAAAATTCAACATGCTGTGGAAAAGAAAATGCCAAGCTTCTCTGGTGAGAGCGATCTCAAGAACAGTCATCAATTTTTTTTGCGCGAAAGTAAAAGAAAGTAAATGATGCTGATTATAAAGGTCTGTTTGTGAATCATTTCACTCTGGATGCATTATCCATCCTAAAGCATATCTGGCCAGTGTTATTTTTACCTTTGTTTTGCAGTGTTCAGCAAAAATTGAGTTTGAATGTTGATGAAATGATCAAAAGGCTGAATAACTTCACACAATGGAAATTAATTAATATCTTCCTGTCATGGAATTAATTAAAGAAGCACTGCTAATCCCAAGCGAATCATGATCTTGTCGAATTCTTGTCTTTGATTATCTGTAAAGAAATGTGAAACATTTTCTCTCCCATTCTATGCCTAGAAAAATGGAGTTGCGAAAGACCTGAAGAAAACGGAACCTGAATCTCCAACAGGATTAATAAAATTGTTTTGCAAACTCTGTAAACCACCTTCCTCCAAGGCATTCAATGAACAGAAAGAGGCTGTCAATTATTTGATGAATGGTAAGATTTCAAGAGAGATTTTTCGGCTATGGTTGTGAGTGAGTGTCAGGTCATACTCATTTCTCTTCATGACAATGTTGGAGGTCATTTGCATTCAACTCAAACGTGGTGCACAGACCCTTGCTGATGCAAGAATGTTGAATCTCTCTTCTCTTCCTGTGATTTTTTGTATTTGGGATTTCATGTTTTTGGGGGAGATAATTTAGCATTTCTCTGAGCATGAGTTTTGCAGAATCGTGTTTTCCTGCGGGCACAGTGTGCACCTTCCTCTCATTGTGTGATATTTTTGTTTTGGAAGGTTGCACCTGGTGCCAAATTTCCTCAATTTTAACTTTGCTCTTGCAGCATATTTAGAGGCACGGAATTCCTTAAAATCTTGGAAGAGTCGGAGAAGTATGTTGCAGTTGAACCAGGAAATTTTCCCAAGAACAAGAAATCAGCACACATTGACGATGAATGTGAACAAATTTTTATGGATTTTTTTATTCGTAAACATTGTCTGTCCGTTTGATTTGATTCTTTCAACAAAATTCTGGAGCATGCATACGAGTAGCAAGAAAGTGGGCATTTTCATTTTTGTGACTGATAAAGTCGATGTCCGGGGTGTACACGAAATTGACCGACTAAAGTGTTGTCTTTTTGTCACTGAACCATTGGAAAAGTTATGAAACTCACTGGTTGCAGTTACTGATTGAGATAAAACTCCCCTCAATTAATTACCATCTAATGATTGGAAATTTGCAATAGATTTGTACTCTTGATCATTTGTCTCGTGGTTTTTTTTTTCTTTTAGTTCAATTGGACAGCATGAATCCAACTCATGTGAGAATTCTCAAGACCATCTATTATCGTCTGATGGGTTCTCCGTCCATCTCTATGATCAGTAGCCAATGGGAAGAGATTGGATTTCAGGTTATTTTGATGCTATTTTCCTCTTGTCCATGAGATTTGTTTTGTGTTCAGCAGTAAGTTAGGAAATTTTGCTAAGCGCCATTAGTAAAATTGCTGTTGACTAGCCTTTTCTGGCTGCCCAAAAGCCTCAATCATGATTCATGCCATCAGTAAATTCCATTATGATATCATTTCTCTTTATCAGACTAGAAAGGACCATTGAAGGGCCTCTCCTGGAGGCCCGTGGAATTTCCAAGTGCCATCTGCAAGTCGTAACATTTTGTGGTAAATATTGTTGGCAACAGGGAAAACAGCGTATTTTCCCATAACATGCAGAACAGCAGAGCAGGATCATTGCAATTCAATTGCAATGATCCTGTGGTAAATGACTGCACACGGGAAACAATCTTTTTTTTTTCATTTCAACAGAGCTTGGTGAAATTTCACACCTTTCACAAATGTCATGATGTTTTGGGGTGCCACTGATTCTAAATGACACCCAAGTTAATAAATGAAAGAAGAGCCACCCAATTTCAATTGCCTGATTCAGTTTCGTGCACAACATGAATCTTTTTCAATGCATGTCACCTTTTTGTTTGTAAATGGTTCCTGTGTGCAAAACTAACTTCGATATTTTGAAGTCTTTTGTTGCCAAGTGCATTTCCTTGCTGCTTTACTTCATTTTAATTTCTGTGTTTTTTTCACATTTCACGAAATTGTATTTTCCCCTCAGAGCAATGATCCCAGTCGGGACCTCCGTGGTGTCGGGATATTTGGTCTTCTCCAAGCGTTGTTTCTGGTGACGAATAGCGCAACCAGCGACTTGGCGCAAGAACTATTTGCTCTTTCCAGTAAGGAAAGTGAGAGTTTCCCACTCATGTGTGTCAGCCTAAATTTGACCCACATTGTCTGCAAATTGCTACATGGTGGTTATCTAAATCGGTATGTCAATTTTGCACTCATTCTGAATTTTGTAGAGCTTTTGTAGAGGTGGCAGAACAGAACAGGTTTAGGGCAGTTGTGAGCAGCATCAGGATGTTCGAAAAGTCTAGGGTTGGGAAGATCTTCTTTGCCTTTTCTTGTGCCGTTCATCTGGAGTTCCATTCACCTGAATAGGTTCCGAAAATTCTGCAATGTGGCTCATGACAAGAAAGATTACTGCAGAATAATGTTGACCACTTTAAGATAAGCACAGACCAAACGATGTTACAAAGATGTTTAAACTTTGCTGTCGTTGTCTTGATGTCTGTGACGTCACTGCCAGTCGTACTCGGTGACCAAGAGGCGTTTACAATCCATCATGACATTTCAGAACCATTGGGCACACTAGATAGCAACTCTTTTCTCATAAGTCCATTTCACCCAATATGTTTTTCACCTAAATAGACCATTTCGAACAAGCCCGTTTTTGCTACACAAAGATCATTAACAATCTATAGAGCTCTGATTGTGTTTTCAAAAGATAAGTCATGATGGTACATTCCCAGTTCTGCCTTGCATGATGTCAGAAGTTTTATATCATCGCGTCTCAAAGCAAGTGCTCAACAAAGTGCTTGTGAACTGTGGGACCATGTGGCATTTTCATCCATGGCAAAATTTGGAACCAAACACATGCCATGAGCCTAAAGCACTTCCAAAGCCCAGAAATTACTCGGACAGAGTAAATTTCTCACCCAGATTGCTCGGGACAGGCATGCTGATAATCTCGCTCATTCAGTTTTTTCTTGCATTTTTTGTTAGGTCACAAAGACTGTTTCCCAATTGCAAATCACCATTAGGTTCAACTTAATTGCCAATTTGGATTTGTTGCCAATTTAATGGAAAATGGAAAATTCATTTCTGCTCCTCAGCGCTTATTCCTGTTCCATTTTTGCAAAATACACATATGTATCTATTTGTTGAAGTGACTGTTGAGTTGAACTTGAGGGTGAGTTGCAATGGAGAATGGGGCCGATTAATTTGCTATTGCTGGTGACGTTTTTTGAGAACAGAAAATTGATTTCTTTGCTTCCGTTATTATGATAGGCAAGATGTAGTTAATTCGGGCATTGAGCGGTCATACTTTGTCTTATTTCTTTTTTGTCTTATTTCAGTTTCCGTCACAATAAACATGGCCTTGTTATGATAATGAATGACATCTATGCGTGTTCATTCTGCTACTTCTTGAAAGTCTGTTTGAAAAAGAAGTTCAGCTTTGCTCTTACCGGCAAGATTTTTAAAGGTTAAAAGATCCTTTTGCACTTTACATGCCTTCTATTGATGTTTGGTTTTTATGGATTAAAGTTTTTGTTTTTATTACCGAGGCATTGAGTTATTTCTGCAGACTCAACGTGAGAATCATACGCATTTTTGATCGTTCTTGTTACTGAGAGTTTTGCTTGCTAAAAAGATTTCGTGCCAGAAAAGACAAACTGGTGATGTTCCTCTTTCTGGAGACATCGATGGAGCCTGTACCTGAGCCTGAGTCTCAACGATAAAGAAATTAAGGCAAGCTTGTGTACCCCCTTCTTACTTTGGCAGGCATGACTGTGATTCAAGTTGGTAACCAGACTTGTTTCTGGGGATGTTTGTAAGCATTCCTTCATTGTTAGAACTGTGAATGTTTGGAACTCTTCAAATGCAGAGGGTTTTGGGAATTGGGAGGCCTTTTGTTTGAACACTTTCCCGAAGAATATCTTGCGGGGGGTTGCATAACAGTCTCCTTGCAAAACTTTGGTGCATTGACTTGTGTGTGCATTGACGAGGTCATGATCCCATGCAAATTTGTTTTGTGTTCATACCGATGACATTTTCAGCATCATTGAGTTGTTCTCAGGATTTTATTTTGAAATTTGAACATTATTTTCCTTTTCAATAAGATGTGGTTGCCTGGGGCTGAGCCGGTGCCACTTTTTTCCCGGTACCGGTGCCGGTACCTAGTGGTACCTGCGGTTCCGGTACCGGTACCAGATGCTGGTTTTAAGGGGCTAAATTCCGATCCTCGTGACGCAGTGGTTAACTAGTCGGTCTCGTAACATGATGGTTGCGGGTTCGAATCCCATTCGGGACACGAGCATTTGCCGTGGCACAAATCGTGTGTGCATCTTCCCTCGGCGAGGTATGGTGAATGCGGTTGGAAAGACAGACTTAAGTGGCCAATCTATTAGTCCTTCGGATGTAACTTTAAGAAGGAGGTCCCGTGTGCAGCATCACACTGCGCACGTTAAAGAACACCTGGCTCCAGGTCCAAGTCAGAGGCTTGGCAGGTTACACAAACACAGAAGCCACTTGGTATCACTTGCCGATTCTTGACGTCGGTCATCCTGCGGGTTGGCAATTCCGTAAAACCGGCAGTGTCGGCAGTTGTGACTGAAGTCTTAGTGCCGTGGAGCGGTGGGTGCTGCAGCAATTGTACTCGGGATTATGCCGGTACCTCGCCTGGACCCATCAATTGGGTGCCTGGAGCGGTGGGTGCTGGAGCAGCTATTTTCAGGTGATATTTGCAATAACCTCGCCGGGACCGTGGCTGACGTCACTACAAAAACGGTTGGACACCAGCCGAAGACGATTATTATGTCAATCCAGATAACTCAAAGAAGAATAAATTGGCAAGGAGCTTTTTTTTCAATTTGTACCAGCCGAAGCTGGGAACCAGGGTTGGTTGATCGCAGATAGCGTCGTCCTGGAGGTAGGGGGTCCTTTCAGAACCGGTCCTTTCAGACCAGATAAAAAACCCCTTCTTTGCAGCCCCAGAGAGAACCTGAGGTTGCAAAAAAAATCGAAGAATAATTGGAAGATAGCCCTTCAGGGTACCCTCTTTTTACGAAATCATTCGCGAAGCTCTGCCACCAAGCTTCTGTCAGCTGCCACCAGACTGCAAGAGGAGCAGTTTTACTCAAAATCAATTTAGACTGAATTTTCCCACTGCTATTTTCTGACTTCCGGAGCTGCCACTGCCAAGCAATACCTCGGAAGTGCCAAGCAATACCTCGAAGAATTTTTTTTATCTATTTTCTTTGATGCTTGATGGACTGTTTTAAAATGCACAATCAGGAAATGGCATTCCATTTGATACATGCCAGCCAAACGTATGCAATTCCTGTGGCACCAACTTCAAAGTGGGGCTTGTAACAGAATTTGTGGCAGAAAAAACATTATGTCGTGGTGGAAAGAAAAAACCTGCATTTTGAAGCCATCTTAAAACAGAGTCTTTTGCTTTGAAGGTAGCTTCCTGCCAAGCTAGTCTGATCAAACTTTCTTCACCGCACGCGCAAACAAAGAAAACCTGCAAATTGCATTCGCAACTTTCGTTGTTCCACAATCAAAATTCACACAGAGCAGGTGCCGAACAACGGCCAAAAACTGAAAGGATGAGCTGAAAACAAAAGTGCGCAAACATCTTGGTGTATCCAGTCGAGAAACATGATGTCTGAAGACAAGAATCTCATCAACGATGAGCTGAGGTTTAGAATCCTGGCGCATCCAGCGGAAAAATCTTTGCGCACTTTGGAAGTCCCTTTCAGAGGAAGATTGCAAGGCTTCCAGGGAACAACGCCAAAGAGCGAAACCTTAAGCTAAATAACCAAAGTACGCAAAACGTCCTGGCATATCCAGTCGAGAAGCTTCTCAGGAATCGCAAGGGCGGCGAACCGATGTTTTTCGTCCTGGCGCATCCAGTCGAAAACCTTTGCACTCTTCTTAGAGCTGAAGAAGAGTGCAACGTTTGCACTCTTCCCCTTTAGGATTCCACAATCTGCCACAGAACAACGCCAAAGATTGAAAGGTGTGTCGAAAAACGAAGGTGCGCAACGTCCTGGCGTATCCAGTCGAGAAGCTAAATATCCGAGTGCGACAATCACATTGAGCGCAAAAGCGATATTTTGTATCCTCCTGTCGAAAATCATTGCCTACCCTGGCCCCACTGGGAAATTCGTTAAACAAAAGAATGGTAACTCCAAATAACAGGCACAAGCACTTCATTGGCCAGCTGAGCAGTGCGACAGAAAATCATGCTGCATTATGGTCGACCACAAACAAATTGCCGCAGGACAGTTGGACGACTTCCAATTGACCAGGATTGTTTGCATGGTCACAGATTGCAAGGTCCGCACTGATATGCCTGCTGGAACAGTGCATCTGGGTTTTATAATGCTTTGTAGAGCCCCAGAGGGAGGGGCCTGGGAAGAGTCTGGGTCAAATGGGCGGGGCTTGCGAAATGCATTTAGTTTCAACTGCATGCTCCTCCCACTCATGCCTCTCAGGTGCATATAAAAGCCAGAGGCAGAAACCCAACTTCAATCAGTCCAGAAGATGGAATTGTGGCCTCCACAGCACATTTTGAGGTGCTGTGATGTCAACTGCATGTTGGCCGCCCAACCGGTGCCAGTACCGGCGGGTATCAAAAGGCCATATACCCGCCGGTACCGGTACCATTGATACCGGTCCGGTACCAGTAACTGGTACCGGCTCAGCCCTATTGCCTACTTGCTTTATTGCTGATTTACACAGGACTGTGTCTGGGCATCATTCTTTTTAAGGATGAATCTATCCATCTACTGAACTTGCTCTCCAGTTGAAGCTAAGTGTGAGTAGCAATGGGGAATACGACCAATGATTAATTTTGTGGGGTAGCACGAAGGCCTCTCAATAAAATTAAAAATCAAATTTAATGAAATTAATTACGAATATGGAAAATGGTGAAACAAACAAAGCAGAAGGTCTTTTTCCTGGATAGATGTGCTACATATTATGCATAGTCTGGGGGGAAAAAGCAATGGTGCGAAACAGTACAGCTAATGCAGGGTGTTACAAAAGCCACAGAGGAAATTCGCCTTACTGCCGTCCAGCCCACAAATTGGTAACCTTCGGTGGCGGGCGATTTCCGGAGACTGGATGAGGGTGATTGTTCCGGTGAGTAAAGCTATTGGTTTGGAGATCTTCCATTGTCGAAGGGAGCTGTTGGGGAACGCTGTGGATTTGGTGCGACACAGTGATGAAATAAAGGGTGGTGAGGCCAGGCAGTTCCTAGCTGATACAAATCCACTAATTTCTTGTATTTCTATCTTTCAAATCACACTGGATATGTTTGGCAAGAAAGAACGAGTGGAGTTTGGCTGACAATGGACACCCATCTTTTACGTGACTTTTGAAACACATTGTAGAACGATGACCCAAACGAAAGGAGCTTAACCAGGCAATGTGTCATGATGTTCATACTTATGATCTGCTCTATTTTTGTGTGATCTTTTTGCAGATGTTGAAAGACTTGGCAAGAATAAGATGCAATATTTGTTATGCCTGTTGGACAAATACCAACAGCAGAAGAAAAGTGGCAACTACAGAAACACCTGTGGCAGCAACGTTCCACCGAAGAAGGGTGGAAAATCGAAGAGGGGGAAACGGTGCCAAAGTTTGGAACAATTGCAGAAGTCAGCGTCCACGGAACTTTTCATTTGAATTTTGACCACCACTTTCTTGTTTTACGTCCTGCCATGAACAATATTCTGTTCCTCTGCACACGATTGATCGATGTGTTGTACACTGTACAGATTCACCTTTGAAGTTATTTTTTTATCACTGTTTCAAAACATTTCTCCGTGTGACGCTGAGCAAAGGGATGTTTGATGCTTTGGCCAATTTTTTAAACCTCATCAGTACAATTTTCACACCACTTTTTGTGTGCACCTTGTGATTTTCTGTGTTTTTGTACAAGAGTCTCATTTTCAAATTTCAGGCAATCACTGTTGTTTTTGTAGGTTGTCTTTTGACTGTTTATTGATCATTATTTTTGTAGTGTTTTTGCACCTTAGAATTTGCTTTTCGATGCCATGAGCAAGCTCTTGGTCAGTGGTTTCAATAACTTTGATCTCAGTGTCTGTTTTCCGGTGGTAAATTTGTGTTCAAGTTCCAGAGGAGCAGATGACAACAAACCACACAAATCTGTCCTTTCATTTGAGCCTGTGATAACCGATTGCCTTAGTCATGATGATGACTCGACCAACCCTGTCTCCGGAAACTGTTTATGGAAGATTGTCTCAAACTGGTCTTCGAACGTGATGCTCCTTGGTGGGTTTTCTTTTGTATTCATGAGATTAGATTCATAATTTCGATGAAAGCAATTGAAATTTAGCATATTTTAAATAAAAAAGCAAGGGTTTAACATGACACAGGCTTGAAGGGATGGTGGGGCAAACCATAATGGCAATGCTGCTGCAAAGGCAGCAATTTGAAAGGTCAAAGTCAAGTGCAATATTGGTGAAACTTCAAACATCTGAAGGCGTTGGCTGATTTATCGGTAGTTGTTCGGAATACTTGCCAACACTGGACTGGACGAGTGGGCACCCTTGCTCTGTGATGTTTTTAAAACTAATAGAACCCAAACCTTGAGTAGCAAGGTGAGGCATCCTTGCTGCTCTGCCACCCAGCCTTGAATTGCCTGATTAATTCTGCAACACTTCTAAAAGAACAAAAATGTCTATTGCCATACACACCGCGAGATCATTATGAAACTTGATTGCATTTTATCCTTGGATTTGAATCATGTGAAAACAAAACCTGACAATACTTGTTAAGAGAATCGACATTTTTTGGTTCAAGCAAAATCACCTCAAATTTCAACTCCACAAGTCAAAAATTGAAAAGAAGCCAAAATTCACCTAGCACCCCGAAAGAGAAAAGAATGGCTGGCATTTTAATGCTGGAAATCAAAAGGCAAGCCAGGGAGATTCTCTTACTGAAGAAAAATTACAATCTCCTCCTCGTTTCGATCCCATTGATCTTATCCTCATCGATTCTCCCAATACTCATAAAGTGGTTTTAAATCATTACAGCACGCTCTCCAATTATTTTTCGCACTGAGCGACGCAAAAATCAACCCCAACGTAGGCAGCCAAAAGAGGCTCCCTTCGGGAATTTTGGGTGGCCATATCTCCGAAATGGGGGGAGGGAGCGCATTTTGTCACAGAATGTTTTCTTTTCAGTTTGCATTGGGGAGCATGCCTAAAAGAATAAGTGATCTTCAACAAATAAATCAACCCCCACAGACACCCAAATGGGCTCAATTTGGGAACTTTGAGGGGGCATATCTCCGAAATGGGGGGTTGTAGCGAATGTTGTCACTGAACATGTTTGATTCCTATGGGCATGAGGAACACGTCATATCGGTTGCTCCCAGAAATTTAGGGTAGCGAATGTTGTCACTGAACATGTTTGATTCCTATGGGCATGAGGAACACGTCATATCGGTTGTTCCCAGAAATTTAGGATCACCCTGTATATTAGAATTGAGAAAATTTTCTCTTGGAGCCTTTGAGTGGTACCATGACGTCAAGAGTAATGAGCAAGGCTCCTAGGTAAGGAAACACAGTGTTACTTTGATGTAATTACCTCTCAAGGTGTGTGAAAATGACACTACGTTTCGGAGGAAGCACTCCTTCCTCTGGTGCTTGAAGGAAACCAACCAGGAAGGAAACAGTTTCCTTAAAGCACCAGAGGAAGGAGAAGTGATTCCTCCAAAACGTAGTGTCGTTTCACACACCTTGAGAGGTAATTACATCAAGGTAACACTGTGTTACCTTACTACCCAGGAGCCCAGTTCACCAGACTCTAGACATCATAGATTTCGATGCTTTTCAGAAATTACTCATGATAGAACACTTATTTGTTTTGACCTGGGACAAAAGACTGCATGATGCTAAAATCAGCTGTGTGGTATGTCTTTGGAAAGGCACGACTGTGGTCATAGGATGCAAAGGCCTCTTGTGTGTCAAAGTAAATGCAGTTAAATTTTTGGAGGGAGAAAACACGCATGAGCAGAATGCTTTTTATCATGAACAAATGCAAAACAGCCGATTTGCATTTTCATATCTGCCGCGTGATGACTGATCTGTTTTTTTTTTGAAAGGAGAACTGTGTTGAAAAAAACTTCCAGCATGACAACTTCTGCATATTTACAAATCACCAGCTTTTTGAGAAATTCCTGTAACTTTTCGGACAATCTGTGATTTACCTTTGACTGGTCACTGGCCCCATGCTGTTATGCTTGAGCACCCTTCAAATGAGCAAATGTTGGATTTTTTTTTTTTTTTTTTTTGTAATCTATGACCTTGGTATTTTGAATTGACAGTGGTGAATTGTTGCTTTTCTGAATCCCTCCTCACCTCAACAACTGAACACCAGAATAAGAAAACTTTTTGTAACACTTATATGGTATTTTTGTATTTTTGTTATTTTTGCCGTTTGTTTTTAGACACCTGTGCTGCAAGTGGTGGGAACAGAGATGACAAAACCAGCACATCGTTTTTGTGTTTGAGAAACACCTATGGTGAAAGTGCAGGGAAATGTGTCAAAATGGACTGGCCTGGATGTGGTCAAATCAGAGATGTACGTCACGCAACAGCATTTTATTTATTTACTTATATAGCATTTAGCAATGTTTGTTGTCTATCTTACCAACCAAAGGCAGGTTTCTTACCAACCAAAGGCAGGTTCTTTGTTTTGATAAATTGTTTGGGCTGCGGTTTGTCAATAAAAATTTTTAAGTCATATCATTCATATCCAGTGGTGTGATGGGAAAACTGCTTAAACCGTACACCCAGTGGTGTAAAATTGGCCAGCCTGTATGCCCAATGTAAACGCGTTAGGCAATTTTCTTTTCAGCCTTCAGGCCATGCATTGTCTGCTGACATTTTTTCGCAGACCGGGCCTCCATCACACCACTGATCATGTCATTAACTTGTAACAGATGCATGCTCCTATTTCCTGTTTTTGTTCCTCCAGGAAAAAAGAATTTTGAAAAAAAAACAAACCAAACAAATGTTTATCAGTCAAGCTTGGTTGCACCTTTGCAAAGGGATTGCCTGGATCGTGGACAACTTTTTGTTTGCTTTGCACTCTGCACTAAATTGAAGTCGGCCGGGAGACTTCACACGAGGATGGAATTTTGACAGGGGGAAAATTTTTTTCTCGATTGTCATCTACGAGTACAAGCACAGCTCGATCTGCTTATTTTAACACAGGAGGTTTTCTCATTTTTTCCTTTAGAGTGAAAATTTCACACCTATATCCATGGTCAAGGTTATAATTCTCTGAAATTTTTATTTTCAAGAGTATTTTTTCTCAAATAACATTTCAAAACCAGATTCTTTCCTTGAAACAATGTATTTCAGATATTTGCAATGAATGATAACTTGATTGCCATCTCAGACCAGAATGAGTGCCTTGTATTTAGTTTGAAATCAGGTTGGAACAAACTAGATCTCACTGCTTTGAAATCGTGTCAGACGGACAAATGTGACTTAATCACAGGGAAGAGTGACAAGGACGATCTATCGAGTTGTCATTTGAAGAAAGTTGTCATCCAGAATGATATCCAGTTGGGGATTTGTAATGATGGTAAGTGTGCACACAATTCGGAGGTGGTGGGATAGGAAATAAAAGCTGTTTACCTCTCCCTTCGTTTGCATTTGTCGAATCCTTTCTCTTTGGCAGAATGTGAATTTCACTTCTCTTTTCGAATGAATATCTGATTTTGAAACGTGGTTGTAGGGTGGAGTTAGAGTTGAGTCGGAACACCTGGTTCGGAACTCGGAATCGGAACGGAACTTTTCAAAATTCCGAAAATTCGGAATTCCGATAGATCGGAATTATGCCGAAACTTTCGGAACTGTGAAAAGTTTACATTTTTCCTGGTGTTCGAAGTTCCGGTTGGGTGGAATTGTTCCAAAAAGCGGATTTTTTCCAAGATCTCCATTTTCTTAAAGGTCAGAAGGGCTTTGACACCATCGCAACGCCAAAAATGCAGAAACAGCTAATCCAGATTCCGATTCCGGCAAAAATTTCGATCGCAGTCCCGATTCCAAATGTTGTTCCGATTCGGAAAAACTTCCGATTCCGAAAAGTTCCAGTTCCGTTCCGACCTTGCGAAGTTCCGACCTGATTCCGACCCGACTTCAAATTTCGAATTCCGCTCAGCCCTAGCTGGAGTCTATAATTTTGGCCCAAAAAGGTCAATGCCCTCTGCATATCAAAGTGTGGTCCTCACCAGCTCATGGATGGTGAATATCCGTAAAAGATTCTTGCTAATAGCAACATCTGTAATCAGGCAGTTCCTGTGTTAGCTAGATATTCATCTGCAACATCAAGGCTTGCTTTTCTAGCTTACAGTTGTGCATCAAAAACTTTTGATGTAGGCCCTGGGTGCGAACACAGCACTCCAAAAATGCCCAAACCACTGTTGCCTGATTTTTTCAGCCTTTTATCATCATGCTTATAAAAATGGATCCCATGGATCCATTTTTATAAGCATGATGATAAAAATGGATCCCATGCCATAACTAGATGCTTGCATTTTCTAATTTAGCCTTCAAACAGCTTTTGTATGTGAACAAATTAGATCTTATGAGATGAATGTGTTTGTTGGAAATTTTGGAACCTACAGACGAAATGTCCTGCATCATTTGCACTCTGCAATGGGATTTGTTGCATTTTTGTTTTCTTGTCAGATTCCATTCACTGTTTTTTCCGGATTCTAATTATTGCAGGGCATATGTTCTCCAGTGTTGATCTGGGCACGCTTGATGATTCTGTGGAAGACATCATTTGTTCGACGGAACATTTCATGCTTCTAACAAAGAACAGTCTGTTGTACAGTTGGGGAAATGGAAGGTGTGTAGGCAGATTTCAGTGTGGCTCTGTTTTCTTGTTCAGCATCCATTGACTTTAACAAACACTTCCAATTTCTGCTTGCTGACATTTCATTCATCTACATTATCTCCTGCTCACACCATCTCTGTTGTCAACTTCTGCCAGTTTTCACCATAATCTTGTTCACGTAATTGCAAACATTGGGACAAGGTTGACGAGTTTGTGTCCAAAATCCTATTCAGCACAAAAAGCCCAGTGAACGATCTATTAAGTGGATGGGAGGAACCAAACGAATCTTAACTGAGCGGCTGGTGGCACTTTACTTGGGGCAGCCGCTCCACCTGGAGTGGCTGCCTGCAGCCACGAAGCAGGAGTGACAGAAAAAAGGTGTCAATTCTGTGCAACGTGCTGGCCAAACAGCTCCTGCTTTCTTGGCATGGGGGAATAAATTTCTGATGTCGAGCATTGTCTGACACCAGGCAAATGCTGGTGCCACAGGCATTGTTCCGACATGGCGGCTTTCTACCAGGATGAGCGTAAGCCCATAAGATGTCTACTTCAGCAGGGTCATCACTCTTTAGACCCACCAAGAAGCACAGTTGGCTCAAGAGATCAACACGTCATGTTTCGACACCTGAGAAAATACTGAAGTGCGCTCCGCACATTTTTGACAGGCCAGTTTTGTGAATTCTCTGACCGACGCAGACTTTGGCAATGTTCTGTTGTATGCTGGCATCAGTGCACTCGTAATGGTGTCAAAAAAGACAAAAAAAAATAGCACAAGTGCTATTTTCAGATGAAATGCAATTAACCGCAGCTACAAAAGCCATGACCATAATTTTTGTGGGGTCCACAGTTCCACCCAATTTCCCTGTCACTGCGGAATGCTTCTTGAACCCTTTACCTTGCCAATGAAGGGCCTGCAACTCACAGCTTGCGATATTTCCCTATCGTTATGTGGGAATTTTGTCACATCCAAGACGAGTGTGACGAGACACTGCATTCAGTGCACTGAAGGTTTAAATCATCTAGCATCAAGGGGATGATCCATTAATTAAGACACCTGCACATTGCAGACACCTCGAAGGGGTACACAATGATTGGACCACCGACCAGGCTTCAACAGCTGAAAGGATTCTTTCTGTTGGAACTTTTGGGCTTCATGCATTCATCATACTTCATCTGATATCCTTTTTGTTTGTCATTTTAAATTGCTCATGATTTGAGCATTTGATGCAAGTGGTGAATTTCATTCCATCTCATTTCAGACACGGTCAACTTGGGCATGGAGCTCTTGACCTGGTGGAAAGACCAAAATTGGTTGAACTGTTTGACGATATTAAAATTGCAAAGATGTCTGCCGGTTTTTGGCATTCTGCTGTGGCATCTGCCCAGGGTGATCTCTACTGCTTTGGTTGGAATCAGAATGGCCAACTGGGATTGACTAAATCAGGAGATGAAGTCAGTATTCCGAGATCAAGTTCTCACTTCTTTTTGCTGAAAATAAATGGGTAAAATTTTGACCGAAAACATAGGCCGGAGAGATCTCGGTTGCTTGTTTCAAAACCACCGGAGATAGTTGAGGATATTATCGATCCCTTCCCCCCGAAAACGTGGATATCCGCAACTTTCACCGGTGGTTTTAAAAAAAGCATCGGAGATCTCTCCGGCCTTAGGGTGAGTTTTCTTGACTTCCATTTTGAAATCTAAGTTCTGGAATCATGAAAAATTTTGCTTCAGGTATTCACTGCTTGGTGAATGTGGCCAATTTTTTTTATTGGCCTACGGAGCCCAATAGTAATGTTCCCAAAAATTCAATTGTTTCAAATCCAAGGTGGCCTTGCAACTGGATATACTCGTATGTGGCCAGGGCCGTAGCCAGCCGGGGGCCCAGGGGGCCGTGCCCCCCCCCCCCCCCCGAAATGTTTTGGTTTGTACTAGATATGATCGTGTTGGAGTCAAGAAAGAAACGAAATGCAACTCCATCATTTCCTTCGATGTAGTTTTGTATTTTTGTCTTTATTTGCCCCGACAAAACACTTCTTTGTTTTCTGTTTCTTTGAAAATTTTCCATCACCAAAGTTTCTAGCTGTATCCATAAGTGTGAAGATTCAGCGGGTTGCGCAAGCGCACTGGCCGCTGGCGGAAGGCAAAAGTCCAAAGACATTTGCTGCTTTTGCAATTTGATCGGTTAAACATAAGAGGATTTTTTTATTGAATGTTTTAGGAGGGAAAAATATGAATATTTAAAAAAACAATTTATCAACCACATGCCATCTTGCTTGTGGGGCTGTTATGTGGCAAGTAAGGTAGCATGTGGTTGTTGATTTGTTGTTTTTTGAATATCGTAGTTGAATGGGATGTGATGCCGGCAGGTGTTCACGAAAATCACAAGAGATATAGCCCAGTGGAAATTTGGCCATGGTTGATGAAGGCAACACAGAAAAGTCTGAATCTGGAAATGAAACCTGAAAATGGAATGATGTAGTGAGTATTGTAGAGCCCAGTTTTTGATGCGATAGCACTTGTGTGGTTGGCCTATTCTTTGTTTGGATGTGTCGTGTTAAAAAAAGAATTAAAATGCACATTTGAAAGGGCAACATTCAAAGACTGATTTGATGTTGTCAATCTGTTCTGAGCAAACGGGGATTGTTGGGAAAAATCCTCAGTTTTTTAAAAAATCGAGCATTCTGACCACCATTTTCAGTTCCATTTTTTCAAAATTTCTTCCCCTTCGGGGAGGGGGACACCCCCTCCCCGAACCCCTCCCACGGCGTTGCGCTTCGCGCAACGCATCGTCCAACGCAGATAATTCTTTGGCCCTCCCCGAAATAAATTCCTGGCTGTACGTGGCACTGGCCACGACTTCTCTGATATCGAGATTCATTTGTGCCATCATCACCTCCCCCACCCTGCTCCACGTTTCTTTCATTTTGGCAACACCTAGAGTTTTTAAGCCCAATAAAAGATTCTGCTTTGTCACCAAGTCCAGGACGCCGTATTTGGCGCTCTGCCATCCACTTCTTTTGACCAGACACAAGTGTGTGGCCTGAACTCAAAGTCCGGAGTGTCACATAGGGCGCTCTGCTCCAAATAACCAATGCCTCTGCTGCATATCTGGTCTTTGCGTCTGGAATAGAAGGGCGCAAATGAATGCACTCTTGTCTTGGTGCCACTGCACAAACAATGCATCTGGATTGTGCAGTGCATCCATATGAGCACCAACGTATGGCGTTCTGGACCGGAAGAGGTTAAAATCTTTCACCTCTTTGTCTCACGCTGCCTTCAGTGCTGCAGAACAGATCAAATGCATGGTGGCTTTCTGCATTGTAGTTTCTATCGCTGCTAAGTGATGTCTGTTTGACCATCGTGAGAAATTAGGAACCAAATGATGCAGATTATTTCTTCTTTGAACTGTAATGGATAGCAACAATTGTTTTTCTTTTTTTATCATCCAGGAAACGTTGAATTTGATCCAAACAATTCCATATCCCGTTGACTTTGAGAGTGATTCTCCAGACCAGAAGGGCAGTATTCAACAGAATGTTGTTGATGTTGCTTGTGGTAGCAGGCACACACTGGTATTGCTTGGTGAGAAATTGTTATTTTGTTTTTTTTTTCCATTACCAAGGCTGGTTACAATTGCATGGTTGCTCGGAAAGAAAGATGGGTATTTTTGGAAACAAAGTGAACTCTACCGATTATTAAAGGAATTTTGTCTTTGTGAACGAACATCATAACTTTACGTCACCGAATCTCGTAATTAGGGATCGAACCGGTCCTGGACCGGTTGGACCGGTATCTGAAACCGGTTGGATTTTGGACCCGGATCTGAACCGGTTGTCAACCAGATACCGGTTCGCGAACCGGTTGCCCAATTCTTTGCAGCTCCTTTTTTCCTGTTTCCTCTGTCCAAATGATGTGTGTGGCGCATGTTTTCCATTCAGTTTTTTCTCAGGAATTCATTTTTGGCATCAAAATCGTTGCGTCTTTTATACAGGGGATTCAAATTGAGGGTCATTTAATTTGTGCTCCGGCAGCGCCACTTTGTCATCAGTTTCAGGGCCCCCACAGCGCGGAGCTGAATGTATTTTGTTTGTGAAGTGTCTTTCCACACTCCCCACCACTCAGTCAACACCCAGCGCTGGCAAACAGCCAACGACCACCTGCTGTGTGGTGCGGATATCAGGCAAACAACAAAGGACCACCAACCGAGTGCGACAGGTCATGTTGGCCACTGCAAGATGAAAGAAACTCTCCTCTCTGCGGAGTAGACAGGCACACATATTTTGTCTGCACATGCCACCGTCCACCGATTCGCATAGGCCTATAGGTAATGCTATCGATCGCATAGGCCTATAGGTAATGCCATCGATCGCATAGGCCGAAAGGTTGAAATGGACAAAAGAGGAAGCGGCCCTGTAATCTTTTAAAAAAAAACACTTTACCAATCTCCACAGGTGGTCCATGCCTGTTTCTTTCTCCCCTTTTTTCTTCTGTTTTCATTCATGCGATAAAGTACAGATTTATCCCACTTGAAAGTTGCCCCTGGTTTGGTACTTGTATGTGCTTGCTTTTTTTTGTAGGCTTGCGTGGGCTGGTTTGAATGTCAAGTTGTCCCTTGACATGGTGAACATTTTGCCATTTAGCATTGCTGAATACATTTTTGTGGTGGAGAACTTCGTGAAACTGCGGTCGTATGCTTGGGGAGTGGACAAATCTTCGAACAACAGTTTGGCATTCCTGTTGGCGAAGAGCTCTAGTTTCAAAGATGGTGGTGAAATGGTGCCAAACAGTAGCGGTGACATGGGAAACGGATGGGGAAGGCCCCATCGCCGGGAGGGGGTCGGGCATGTCCGCAACTGCAACTGGGGCAACCCCAAAAATCAGTCCGATGACTGACGAAACAGCACTGAATCGACCGGGCTTTGAACACCATGCAACAGTGAACAACATGTCAAGCAATAACCAAATCTGCGAAAATTGCCAAGCAAAGTTGGACCTATGTAAAAAAAAAAGAAGCAAATTATGAACCAGCAACAAACACGGGGGGCCTCTTTTGAGTGGGATAACCCTGTAGATGCAGATGGAATGAGATCACTGGTGGGCTGCACTGTCAGCTGTCACCGGATGCGCATATTTTTCACACTTTATTTTGAACCAAAGTCCAAACTGGGTGTCCAGAAAATCATCTTTCTCCAGCTGCAGCAGTTTGATGAAAATAAATTACGCAGGCATCAGAACAATGTTTCAAACAAAAAAAATCCAGCCATAAGTCCCCTGCATTTGCATGTGGGGTATGTAGTTGGCCTTTCTTGACCTGCAGTCTCCATTATGTTTTTCTCGCGTGACGAGGTTCTCCCATTGTTAAGCCAGCTCCATACATTTGCGAAAATCGCTCGCAAAAAACAGGTTGTTTTCGCAAGGGGTTTCAGAAAATTTGAGAAATTGTTCCATTGTCAATTCTTGCAGACATGAGAGAATTGTTTGTGTCAAAAACGCCCGATTTCTATGTGTGATTTTTGACAAATCTCTGTTTAAGCTGTGTCAGAGTTGAGATAAGGATCAAATCCTCCAAATTTCTGAAGCCCTGTTCCAAAACACCCTGCCGATCGCGCGCGAGCGAAATCCTCCGATTTTCGCATGTGCGCGAAATCCTCCTATTTTCGCATCGTGCGTGTGCAAAATTTGTTGGATCTGTTTTCGGCATTTATCAGACACCAGGCATCAGAAGTGGATGAACAATTGGGCCACCCATCAATAAAGAATGGGCATATGAAGGAAATTGGGTCAAGCCATGGAAAGGGAAATCAGCCAAGCGCCAAAGCGATAAAATAAGAAATTACAAAATCCAAAAACGAAAAAGGCAGTCATCCAGAATTCTGTGGGTTTTGCTGTTTTCGCTTTCCTTTGGCCCATAGGTGTTGCGCATATTATCTTTGTGGGGAGGGAAAATACACTGCACCAAATTGTGCAACACAGGCTTGGATAGCAGTGCCCAGCTCTTCCGTTTTTCAACTTGACACTCGCCCAGAAAAAAACCCTGATGTAAATATTGTGATAGGCGCTAATACCCCTGAAGGTAAATATCAGCCCACTCTGTGTAATTGGTGTTGAATTACAGATTTAAAATGCGAAATTACTTGAGGGAGGTGCTACCCTGAATTCTTCCCTCCCTGCTGCTCTAGTCTTCCCCCATGGGCCAATGCTTGGGCTTGGACCAATGATTGCTTGCTGGTTTGGTGCCACCGCAAGACCACTTTATTTGTGGCAGGCGCAGGGTTTGTGGTCCTCGTAGGGCACCCATATTGGTGCCATCATATGGCGGTCTGCTCCAGACAGGGGGGGTGACCCAACTGTATGAATTTGAATGGTTGAAAAGCCTCATCCAAATGGGTAAAGCAGGTATGGGCTAGAGAACTTTGGAAGACCATAACTTGGCAGCCAATTGAGATATTTCGAAATGGGTTTGATTTTTGAGCTCCAGGATTAGTGCACTTTCCATCACAATCAAAAACTGCAACCGGTTCACCGAACCGGTATCTGGATCTGGTTGGGTCGGACCCGGATCTGGATCTGGTTGACCCGGACCGGTTCGACCCCTACTCGTAATGAATTGGATTTTTCTAGAATTTAAAAAATGCAATTTTCCTGAGCTTGCATTTGCAGACATCAATTATCATCATCAATTTATTGCAGCCCAAAAAACCAAACTGAAACTCTGCTCTATTGTTCATAAATAATGTCCATTCACATCCACACTCTGTTTTTGTCCCAATTATTTCTGGAGATTGTTCAGCAGAGCACCAGAAGTGTCTGGGTTGAATCCTGAAACAGTGTTTCTGATATTCTGCTATGGCTGCACAAGCATCGCTTGTGGGTCTTCGGGGACAAAAAAGTTATGTTCTTTCGAAAAAGTCCAGAGATGAGGTCTGGGCCGTGAGCTGAGAGTGGGAAGTTGCTGCCTCTGGAGATTTGACTTCCTGGAAATTACTGGTTTAGGCAGCCAAAATTGGCCTGATTCGTGTGAGCCTGCACCCCATTTTTTCAGATACCAGTGCTCTTCCGGGATGGCCCCTACGGCTGTGGAGGCAAGCGTAGCTCAGCTAGAATATGTTGCCGTTTTACCCGCCCACTGCTTTAGGCCTCTTTCACTGACAAAAAGTCAACTATTCCGTTTCGTCATGAGGCCGTCATATTCAAGGGTGGATTCTTTCTGTAACCCTTCTTTGCAGAGCTACCCCTTGCCGACACCGATACATGGGCCATGCAGAAGACGGGGTGCCATCTCATACAACTCAAGCCAAGGTGTGCTACATTAGCGAGCAATTTTAGAACATCGAGAGGAAGCAACTTCCCGCTCCCGGCCCAGACCTCACCTTTGGACTTCTTTAAATGGCACTACCGACCCGACGATGTATGTGCAGCCACAATGGAAAATCATCTATACTGTTCGAGGTATCATCCCAGACACACTTGATGCTCCACTGAACAATGATCTCCAGCAACGTTTGGAACAGTGTGGAAGCCAACTGACATTATTTTTGAACAATAGAAGCTGAGTTTCACCTCGGTTTTTTGGGACACACTGTGTTTTTTTCACATCAACATACCTGACTCACTGATATAAATGATTATTGATTGGGCACTTCCACACCTTTTGCAGCCTTTAAAATTTGGTATCAGGACCATTTTTCATGCTGAGAATGGCAAAAACATTTATTCCTCATCAAGGGGCCTCTTGACAATAAATGAATGTTTTTGCCATTATCAGCGTTAAAAATGGTCCTGATACCAAATTTTAACGGCTGCAAAAGGTCTGGAAGTGCCCAAAAGGGGGCCATTTTGGGGTTTTTCAAAATTTTTGCAACTTTATTGTCCTTTTGAAGACATGTGTCATTCACTTGGGAACCCACTTTTTGCGAACTGGCTCTGTACTGACATTCAAAATAATTGGTTTATTTTTTCTCTTATTTTATTTGGCAGATGATCATTCTGTTTGGTCATTCGGTTGGAACAAGTGGGGTCAACTTGGCATTGGAAGCAGGGATGATCAAAATCGTCCAGCAAAATGCAAATTTGGATCTCAAGACGAGGCGAAGAGATGTGAAATTAAACTGAAACCAAAGATTTCTTGCGGTCCGTGGACTTCATTCATTCATTGCCATTGAATGAGCATGATCAAGAATTTACTGATGATCGCAGAAGGCCATTGTATAATGGCTGCAGATGGTCATGTCATGTCCTAGGAGAAAAGAAAGAGACTGGAGTGTCTTTTTATTTGTGGAGTTGTGTTGCCAGAAGGAGCCACCACTGCATGCTCTTCAGAATACAAGTGTTCATAAGATGTGCCATATCTTGGAGACTTGATCTCGCCATTCCCACTGGTGGAAAGAAATGTGCTTGTGACATATTTTACTACATTTGACCCTGTTGTGGACCAATAATTTTTGTCGGAATGGCATTAAAATCTCGTCTTGGTTTTTCAAAGACTTTTTCTTTTCTCCAAAGACAGGATTCCCAGTCAGGGAAGGTCACGGAATCACATCAAAAGTCAGTGAAATCTCAAAAATATGCTATTCGTAAAAATTCAGGGAAAATCAGTGATCATAAGGATCCCCGTTAGCCTTAAATAATCTGAGAAAGGAAATTTTGAGGCCAAAAACAAACACTCAAATTTCAAAAATTTTTGGGACTCCAACCCCCAGAGGCCCTGCCCATTGGAACCTAGCTGGGGCTCTGACCCAGACCCCAAAAGGCCTGCGGCAACTTTTAAAATTTGGCAGCGATACTTTATTTTGGTTCGGCAGGAAAATGGATCGACAACGATTAGGGAGTCAGGGAAATTGATCGGCAAATGTTAGGAAAAGTCAGGAAATGAAATTCCAAAAAGGTGTGGGAACCCTGTAAAGAATTTGCAACTAACACAAAAACTACAAGTAGTTGTCTCTTCTTCCTCTTTCCTATGTTTTCGTATATTCTCCTCCCTATTCCTCTCCCGATGGCCAGTTTCACTCCCATCTGCTGGAGAAGTATTGCAACTGTCGACCGGGGGTGTCATTTCATGTTTTCGCAAGCGGAGTCATGTTCGGGGAAGTGCTGTGCACCGACTCTAGTCAGATGTTCCAAGGAGTGGAGCCCTTGGTGGGCGGCTTAGGGGTGGAGCTCCCAGAAACAAAAGAAATTTTGAAATTGCATTGGGTGCAATGCAATTTCATGAAAAGGCATTGGGTGCATTTTGAGTGCAGCATTCGTGTTCCAGAGGTCACATTTCCCACCAGTGCGAGCCAAAAGCACATGCCAGGTGGAAAACTGGCCCTCTGCAGGGCAAAGAAAGCAAAAAATGACCTTCATTTTTATATTTAAATTGTGTCCGATGGAAAATACAGGCCTGCTTCATCTTTATATTGTGTCTGATTGAAATGACGAAGTGTGTTTTCGAGGTGGCCAGAAACAAGTTGTCACACAAGACAGCCACAAAAACAAACAGACTCGACTTTGAATGAAAATTGAAAATATTGGTGCCCACGTGCACGTAAGAGGTGCTGCATTCTGTCCCTTTCCTTCTTTGTGACAATGACGGACGCAAAACAAAATGAGAAATGAACATGAGATTCAAAATCGCATAGAATATTATGACATGGTGGATGTGGTGGTTGTCGATTTTGGGATGCGTTGGCATCGATTTCAAGATCCAGTGGAACCGGTGCAAAAAATACAATGTGGATTCTGTGGTTGTCAGGTCGAGCAAAATGTTTTTGTTTGCAAGCAATTATGTCACTTTGTTGCTAATTAAAGCAAGGCTAAATTGCGTCATTAATGTCTCCCAGGCCACAATGCACTTCCAAAGGACAAAGCCCCTTTCCTTTCCATGGGGTCTGTGTGGTTGGATCCTATTCATATCTTGCAAGAAGGTGAGGTGATATTATGAAGTTATGAAATTTGAATTCTGTAATGCCTCATACGGCGGAGAGATCATGACGGGGGTAACGCTAACTCTGAGCTGCGAGGTAAATTTTTGCCATCTGCTCCAATAGAAAAAATTTACCTCGCAGCTCGGAGTTAGCGTTACCCCCATCATGATCTCTCCGCTGATAATGTCGCAAAGAAGGAATATTTCCAGGGAAGGTGGGAGGTGGTTGCCCCGCTGTCCCTCTGCACCAGTCGCTGCCACTTGCCTGCACACCGCCAGTCACGTACTATGAATAAAGTTGGTGAAAAAGAAAAGAATCAATAAATGAGGTCAAGAATAAAATAATAAAATTGATGAGAAATAAAACAAAAAACAAATACGAAAGCACTGCTGTTGAAGAAGAAAAAGATAAAAAATATCAGAGATGCAGAAAATCTGTACTTTTTCCCCAGATGAAGTCGCAGGCCAAAATTCGGAAATCAAAAGTGAAAACTTACAACACTATCAGCGGAGAAATCATGATGGGGGTAACGATAACTCCAGGGGTAAAGCTAATGCGAGGCAAAGTTTTACCATTGGATTAGATGGGAAAAATTTGCCTCGCATTGACGTTACCTACGGAGTTAGCGTTACCCACGTCATGATCTCTCCGCTGTATGGGTGTTCAACACCGAACCTTGTCATCGCCAGGCAGACCCGGTAACAACCTTACTACATTCCCATGTTGGGGATCGTTTGTCCTACATACCGAACTACTCCTGCCAGTTACGGAAACATCATTCTTACTTGCCAGAAAGTGCCAATTGTCTCTGGTTGCAAACATAAACTGTCAAAAAAATCTACACACTGTGTGCCAAAATTCTTCATCACTAACTCAGGCACCAAAACATGCACCACAAAACATGATGCTGTTCGAGAGGCGTGAAAGTGCATCAAACCCTGTTGAAATATCGGATGGCCCCAAGCCAAACCTTTCATTGAACTCCCGTTTCAAAACTTCCGACAGACCCCCAAATATTGATTTGAAGGTCATTCATTGAATTTGCAGTGTCTTCCTCTCACTCTGGCGGACACCAGCTATGATCCTCCCCTGTGGCCCAACAAAAGGAGTGTCCACTGAAAGAAGAGGTTTTTTGCGGTGGAAACCAAAAAGCGAGCAGTGCCATCTGATGTTTTGTTGTGAACAGTCGTGAGATGCTCATCTCGGAGGAGACAAACATCCCTGTCATGTTTCCTGTCTGATTTACGCCCGCACAGGGGATTTTTGGTTTTCGAAACGACGGAGTGTGGAAGGAGATGGCACACCATTACAAACTGCATTGCCCAATGAGGGCTCCATCTACACACTGGTGGGGGGGTGAAGGGCCAAAGAATTGTGCAGAATTGATGCTGCACTCTTCGATACATTTCACTTTTGAGGGGGAAAATAATTTCAGTAGCATTTGCAAGCAGGTGAAGAATCTGGGAAGTGGATCCATCTCATGGCTTCAAAAAACCAACAGTTCACGTTTCAGAAAAACAGCTTTATTTAAGGCTCTTTCCAAGTAATCAGACATTTTTGCTTTAAAAATAATCAATATTTTTTATGTTATGTATATCAATTATCAGATAAAATATAATCTGCTCTTTAATCTGATCCATATTCACTTTTTTGTTGTTTCTCCCGACATAATTATGACCTATTTCTATTTTTATGCTTTGGAACTATGAGATGAAAAATGACTACACAAAATAATTACAAGTGAAGTTATGCGAAGGGAGGAGTGTGACATGCACAATGACAAAACAGAAAAACAAACAAATGCAGAATTATGAATGACATCACAACAACATTTTGCGACATTTGTTCAGGAATTTTAACAAACGAACGCTGTGGAAACATCACACATTTGCCGGGCACTGGCGATGTGATACGTTACAACTGGATTGGAATGGACTGGATTTGTCCACTAACACATCAACAAAATCGCTTATTTGGCACTCAACCACACTTCTCTTTGCGCTTACACTCAGCTTCACTACATTACCCACCGTTTGCCAAGGTGTGGTCTGCCAGAAAACCTGTTTTTTGCATTTGCTTCTCTCCTCAACCATCCCCAGCCTTGTCCCGCCAGGTACGTGTCTCAGTTCACATTGTTGAAGTATCCTTCAGAGGAGGCCCTCACTCTCCCATGGCATGTGGCCCAGCAGACCACACCTTGGCAGTCCGGGGGCGGGCATTGAATTGGAAACTTCCCAAAATTTTAAAAATTCCAGATGAATTGGAAAATTTTTTCTTTCCACCCATTTGAACACTCCGTCTTTTTATTTGAAAGTGGATGTTGTAATCTGCCATCACACCTTGGTCGCTCATGGTCTGTCAGACCACATCTTGGTATATTGTGTGCCAAAGAGTAACTTTTCTATGACAGCAAAAAAATCAACCAACTGTCGCAGTATGAACTATGGTCTTCATGTACGTAGGTTGTACCAGAATTAATGGAAGTTGGCTCATTGTCTTGGTATTCTGCATGCGATAATGGCAAATTTTGATTTGCTTAAATACATGCATCTATGGTGGACATTTGTGCCAAAGGACAACTTTATCAGCCTTCTGATACTCTGTATAGAGATGCTTGAATTCAATGTGTTTTGTGCTCTGAAGAAAAAGCGAGGATTTTTCAAAGGTGGAAAAACAATTCAATGGCATATATCTCTAAGATTATGCAACTCAAAATCCTGCCACTTTGGAGGCAGGATATGGTGGCCAGTGTCGCTCATTTTCCAGTGGTGTTTGAATAATTCAGCAATTTTCCTGTGTAACAGGGTGGTTCAAAAATGACCCTCAATCACAAGCTAAAAGTCAGGTTGTGAACGAGCGAAAAATGGGTGGTGCACAGAGACAGTGGAAGATGACGACAGAACAACTGCAGCTGGTTCAGCCCCAATTGGCTTGTCCAACTCTCGCCTTTTTCAAAAATCAAACGGGCAATGTCAGGACTGCAACTTTCCTCTGTCTGGTCCTGGTTAAAAGACAAATTCAGAGGCAAAAAGAGCCCACTTTGGAACAACGTGGAACATCTGATAGTTGCATGAAAAGGGTGGAAATTTGCATCGATGTCAAGGAAGAATGCCTCCAGTGATTTTAGGATGTAGAATTGATTAAAGTTGTACCCAAGGCATTTGAGGATGCAACTTCCATTAATTCTGGTACAGCCCACGTAATGTATTGACGAACAAGACACTGTTGTTGGAAAGATCCATTTTCCATGCAACACGTGTGGAGTATCCACTGTAAAACAATTAGGTACCTGGTTTAACGCCATTGTCGGTTTGGATGTCAAGTTTTGCTGACAATGCTTCGACCCCTGGACTGGAGTCTTTTTCAAGTCTGATGATGCAAGTCATATAACATAAGCGGCAACAAACATATCAATCACATCATCAGACCTGAAAAAGACTCACAGTCCAGGGGTCGAAACGTCGTCAGCAAAACTTGACATCCGATCTGACAATAGCTTCACACCAGGTAACTGTTTACAGTCTTTGCGAAATGGATCGTGGTGCTAGACACAATTGTCTTAAACAGAAAAACAACAATCTCCCTGAGAAGTTGTCTTCAATTTGTTTCAGTGCGTGATGATGCAAGTGCAGAACACCCATGGCACACCTGATCTGAAGGTTTAGTGTAAACCAGCAATGGAAACCCTTCCTGTGCATCTGGCTTGTTTGTATGTGGGCTGTTAGATAAAGACTGAGACTGATGCTCCGAGCCACCCCACTGGGACTAGCGTGACCAGGTTTGGGGGCTTTGAAGTTCCACATGATTGTGTTGTTTTAGGCATTTGTCGTTTATTTGTTGGCATTTTTTTCCTTTTGCGGGCTCTTTGAAAATGGGGGTTTGATTTTCGCCTCCAGAAATAGAACATGAATTTTAACGAAGAACAAAAGAACTGTCTTGATGCCAATTGCTGTGGCAAGCCTAGTGGGATATGCACTTCCTTTGCAGGCACCTTATCGTTGACAAATAGTTTTTTTGGTAGACTGAGCAGCGGTGGTAAAGCTGGGTGGTTCAGGAGCACCAAAAATGGCCACGTCAGAGGTTTCTGTGAACACAGATACCACCATTGTTAGTGAAGATCGGCGAACAACAACACGAATAACAATGCCTAGCACCTCAACATCATTGTGTATTTGAGACATGAGATTTTGATCAGCTATTCTCCCCATGACACATGTCTGCCCACGTTGGATTCCCATTTTGCATGCCACCCCGCTTAATGCGCCCTCATATGCAAACTTCTTCACCGAGTTTTGAACATGGAAAGGAATTGAATGCTAGCTCCACCCACGGTATGGCCCTGACTTGATGCCCTGTGATTTTTTCTGTTCCCTGGCATGAAAAAGACGTGGCAGTACAACAATTTTCGATCACTGAGGCCGTTAATATGGTTATGGAGGCGATTCTGAGGACACTGACCAAAGACTACATGTAACATGTCAGCAAAGCATGGTGCAAGAGTTGGGTCAAGTGCAACCAAACAGGAGGATCCTATTTTGTAAAAAACCACAACACACAGGAACCAGGAGGAGAAGATAGCGACGAAGCAAGGGCAGTCTCAGTCTTTATCAAACAGCCTAAGTACCTGGCAATGTTTGATAAAATTTTCCACAAAACGTTAGCAAAGAACAGTCAATCTCTGCTCTCAAAACAGTTAACAACAATATATTTAAGAAACACATAACAAGACCACCACAAAACACAACAAACAGACCAGAAGCAATACTGAGCTGAAATGCGATGAGACGAAGTCAAGTGAGAAAATGTGAAACGAGAAAGAATATGACAAAATCATAGCCGCACAGCAGCAGAAGAAAAAAAGCAAAATTTAAAAATTAATCTAACTGAATCTAAATCACTAGACTGAGTCCACGAAACTAATCACAACTGCAAATAAACTACAAATAAAAAAACAGCCACATTCATAAAGGAAGCAAACAATAATTTTGACTATAAGCGTTACTAGAAAGCATCAACTAAAATGTTAGTAAGTATATAATTCAGTAAGTATATAATTCAAAGATAAAATTTGTTGCAAGAAATTGATTTTAGGCTGTTTGTAATGTTTAGGTACTTCAGGTCAACTTGTTAAAATGAATGATTGAAAGATTAGATTGTAATGTAATGTATGTTAATGACTATTGACTATGACTGTGGAACTCTAAAGCTAAAACAGGCACAAAAGACCGAAAAAGAACTGCTACGCGAAAAATAACAACTGGCTGTGGGTGCCGTTTTCCCCTAAAATGTTTCTGAAACATGAAATTTTCGGCGGGCAGAGTGGTATTCGGTATAAAGGCATTTGGTGTTAAGAATCTGCAACAAAAACACCTTGAAAATCACATCCACAAGCCCAAGCATAGTTAAGGGATTACCACAGTATTTTTACTTTAGCCACTATTCCTTAAAAAATCTATCACAATGTCGGCAATGAAGGCAACCGTCGACAATCAACAGCTGATGATGGCGCCTTTCTCAAACTCTGCAACGTTCTGAAGAACAGAATTTCCAAAGAATTGTATGTAGCGGCCTGTAAAATGAAGGGACTGCATACACTGCTTGACACGGGAGTTCACCCCACATACATCCCTGGTGCATGAATGCTTGCTCATGGCATTTTCTTGAATGAAATTGTTTTGCTGCAGGGCACACTTAGGTCATGTCCCATTCCCCAAAGAAAAATCTGATGACAAAAATAACCACTCACCAGTGTGTGCAGGCAATAGAAACAATTCCACTCACTTGCATTTTCAAGGGCTGTTTATCGTAGAGACTGTGAAATGCAAGAGTGGATGCGCTCTGATGGAATGCGAAAAAAAGTCGTGTTCATGTTGAGAGTTGCACTCAAAATGTGCAGGAATTGTGGACACCACGGGAAATTAAGAAAATCAAACCCAAACATGGGAAAAATTGGATGCAATGTTTCTGCCACGCCTAGCGATTGACTATTCTTTTTTTCTGTGAAGTAACTCTTTCTCATCGCAGGTTTTTGCAACAGACGTTTCCAGATCGTCCATCCAAAACAGTCACGCATCAATGGAGCAGTGACCGTTGCTGCGAGTGACACATCTGCTGTGGACAGACGATCTAAAAAAGTCTGATGCAAAAAATCTGTCCATTCTGATGTTGCTCCGTGACAATGTCAATTCCTGGCATAAGCTGCAAAACAGCTTGGGAGAGTTCAACAAATGGTGACATGCATTGCCACCCTGCCCACTAGTGTCATTCATAAAAGTAATTTCAGTTGCACTTTCTTTTCCTTTGGTGACCCTGCCCTTTGTTGCATTTTGGTAAGTCTCTCCGAAAACACCAGAACACTGCACAGCACAAAACTAGGTGGAAATCTTGGCACCTTCCCCCATGACTGGAACCTCTCAGAGGGTCCGGACACAATTGCATGGTCTTCACAAACACAAAGAGAATGCTCTTTTGAGACGTCAGGTGTTCATCATTTCGGCCTGAAAAACAACACAGAACATAATTAAGAAAACAGCATTGATGCAGAAAAAGAATAAAGTTCACAAAAAGCATAAAAAGAAAAGCACAACTAAGAAATGAGTAAAAAAATATCGCTGGGATTTGTAGTAAAGCATGAAGATGATGTCGACAAAATGTATACAACTTTGTAAAGACTAGCAAAAAATTTACTCAAAGCAAGAAAAAGAATATCGCTAGACTGAGTCGCTAAAAGAAGAACAAAACAAAACGCAACAAAAAGCAGTAACTACAAGTATTTCGGGGAGGGGAACCTTCTTCAAGCATTCCAGGTGATTTCAGTCAAGATTTGTGATTTTCTGACAATTATTGTTGAAAAACAGCAAACAACAACAAAACAATTATTGTTGCTGCAGATTTACAAAAATTGCAGTCATTCGCAGCCTGAACAGTCTCTTGGCCGTTGCTTCCCTGGGCATTGTTTTGCAGAATTGACATTTTTCTGATCGTGGAACTGCCGCATAAAAATTACCACAGAAAAAGCACCCCTTTTTGAAATGCAATGTGCTTTGAAGGGGAAGGCTAAAACACAACAAGCATCAAAGTGCAGCAAGTTTCAATGAAATCATAAAACATTAACTCGGCAAGTGCAAGCAGAACTTGACCAGCCCTCGTACATCCTCCACCAACTGATGGGTGTCCGCATAATTCCGACAGGCTGCTTACTGCATGTTTGATGACCAAAAAGACTACCAGATGGGTCACATTTAGCTCACTTACAATTTTTCAATGCCACAATGAAATTCTTCTGGGGATTATTTGCCACTGAATATGAAAAATTCCTCAAAATGCATTTGCATTGGACTCCATTGAGCATTGTTAAATCAACAAATCCATTTTTTCAATTACCAATGTGCAGAATTTTCTCAGAAAAATTAAAAACTCAACTTGCCAGGATGTTAAGATGCTATCTCAATCAACCATGTAAAGTGTAATGAAACTCTGTTATCTTGATAAAATTCAATAATGCAGATCTTTCCACTTGGTAGGATGGAAGTTTTCTGCTCGATGTTTTTCACACTCTACTTGACAGGCAAGAACAATGTTAGGAAACAGCAAATTGATTTCGTCACATTTGTTCCATGGACCTTCCACCAATACGAATAATGCAAGGAAAGCACTTTGCAGCCTGTGCACCAGCATTCAAGTGTCCAAACACTGGAAGAGGGTAATGTTGGATGTGCATTGTTTTTTTTTTGCACGGCAGTTAACAGTTTCCAGAGAGGCACGTTCGATATGCAACCACTTTTTGGTTGGGTTCAGGCAAAAATGTCATTTGACTGTTTGTGTTGGAGAAGCACTGGGGTTTTGGCCTGGAAGAGGGCAAAAAGGAGCATTGCACCTGCCAGCTATTCTGAGGCAGTCAACCCACCCCAGGACGGCACTTTTAATTTGGCAATGATTACATTTACAAGAAGCCATTTGAAAAACTTGTGCATAAAAAAACTAATATGGCGAAGCTAATGACGTCTAAAATTAACTAAGGTCACAATTGACAAAACTTAATCATTAAAGCAAAATATTTTGTGAGCAAAATAAGATCAAATAATGGAAGAAAATGCAGCAAACTCAAAGCATTACGAGATCAAGCTTACATTACAACGTAATCTATAAGTTCCATAAAATCAATGTAAATGAGGTTACCTATTGTACAATGAACTAAGACATTTACTATGCAGATGAAAGGGAACGAGCATAATTATCAAACTGATCACATACGAAAAAGCCAACAAAATTCATTAAGTTGCGAAAAATTCAACAAAATTTGCTGTTCAAGGAAAACAACCAGAATTTTTATTTCAGCTGAAAAAAAAACAAACATAAGGAAGTCTTGAATTTAAAATAATTGGACAATGCTTTTTCCAACATTTCCGTTAATAATCCCACGTTTCAAAAGGTATAGTCACAGAAACTATAATGACTCCCCTAAATACAAGTACCTACATTGGATCATGGGGTTCATTATCGTTTCTGCGACCGTACTGGCCACAAAAGTAGTAAAACTGGTCACAAATAATCAGCTGAATGTGGGTTTTTAAAATCTTGGATTGAACCTGAAAATGGTTCACCCGTTTGTTCAAATAAAATGCACCATCAGGACATATCACGAATCACGATGTCTATCCTACCATGTGCATCTGAGATCAGTTGGTACCTACCGGTTTCTAGGCACTTAGGCAACCCCAAACTGTCAAAATTGACACATCTGCAGAAAAAGCAAGTGGGCAAAGCAAAGCATGAGGCTGACGAAAAAAATTGATGGGTTCAGAGAAAGAAAAAAAACCTGTGTAAAAAGTCGGTTTCTTTTTAAAAAATTCGTATTGTGAATGAAAATCCAGAAAAAGCAGAGATTTTGTAGGGACCATGATGCTCAGGCAAAGAAAACCCATCCCCAAAAAAAGGAAAGATTTTTTTTTAAAAAACCCCTGACAAAAGAAGAAAAAAAAAAAAAATTTTTTTGACACATAATTGTTAATGACAAACGCTGAAACCAAAAACAAAAAAACCATAAAAAAAATTTCCTAAAATGTTTTTCCAAAATTTTACGTTAGGACAAATTGAAAACCAAAAAAATAATCCAAAAAAAAAAAATTTTTTAGATTCCTTATTAATATACTGCTTTTGGACTTAATTTTAGAAAAGGAGAAAAAATTTCCAAAGAAACAAAGATTTGTTTAACCCAGTTAACACAATGTCACAATGGAATAATTTTTTGAGGAAATTTCAACAGGAGTATCAAAATTGAAGAAAAACCCAATTGGCAGGCCAATGCCACAAGCCCAAAATTTTTTACTTTTGGAACTTTTCAAAGGGTTAAATGCAATGGCCACCATAGAACTTGAATGGAAGAAACAAAATAACCAGGTTGGACAATATAAATGTTCCAAAAATCCAATTTTTTCCAAACCCGATAAGTCCCGAGGGCAAAAAATTTTTTTTTACGGAGCAAAAAAACAATATTCTAATCGGGTTTTTTTTGGGGGGAAAAAAAAAGGGGGTTGGGAAAAAAAATTTTTTCCCTTTTTTTTTAAAGAAAAAGGGAAAAAAAGGGAAATTTTTAAAAAAAAAAAAATTAAAAACAAAAAGGGAATTTTAAAATTTTTGGGAAAAACCCCAAAAAATTTGGCAAAGGATTTTTAAAAAAATTTTTGGGAAAAAAAAAAAATTTTGGTTTAAAAAACCTTTTAAAATAAATTTTTAAAAAATTTTTTTTAGGGAAAAATTTCCCCAAAAAAACATTTTAAAAAAAAAAAAACTTTTCCCCCGGGTTTTTTTTAAAAGGGCCTTAAAAGGGGGGGAAAAAAAAAACCCCAAAGGGGGATTTTTGGGGGGCCCCTTTTTCCCCTTTTTTAAAATTTTTTAAATTTAAAATTTAATTTTTGGGGTTTTGCCCCTTTAAAAAACCCCGGGGGGGTTTTTTAAATTTTTCCGGAAAATTTTTTTTTGGAATTTAAAAAGGGGGAAAAAACCCCCAAAAAAAAAAAAAACCCCCCGGAAAACCAAAATTGTTTGGGGGTTTTTTTTTTTAAAAAAAAAAGGAAAATTTTTCCCCCCAAAAAAATTTTTTTGGAAAAAATTTTTTAAAAAAAAATTTTTTGGTTTTTTGTTTTTTGGGAAAGGGTTTTTTTCCGTTTAAAAAAATTTTTCCCCAAAATTTAAAAAATTTTTTTTTTTTTAAAAACCCCGGTTTTTTAAATTTTATTGGCCCTTTTTGGCTTTTTTTTTTTTTTCCGGCATTTCCTTTTCCAAAAATTTTCCCGGGGGCCCCAAAAAACCCGGGAAAAAAAGTTCCTTTGGTTTTGGCCAAAAAACCCCCCGGGAATTTGGGAAAGGGGGGGAAAAGAATTTAAACCCGGGCCCCCCTTTTTTTTTGGGGAAACCCAAAAAAAAAAAATTTAAAAAAAGAAAGGGTTTTTTTTAAATGGTTTCCCGGGGCCCAATCCCCTTTTTTTCCCCCAAAATTTTTCAAAACCCAAATTAAAGGGGCAACAAATTTTAAATTTTTTAAAAATTTTTTCGGGGGGGTTTTTTTTTTTTTTCCCCCCCCAATTGAAAATTTTTTTGGGGGAAAAACCCCTTTGGAAAAAAACCCGGGGAAAAAAAGTTACTTCACAGAAAAAAAAAGGAAAGGGCGTGGCAGAAACATTGCATCCAATTTTTTCCCATGTTTGGGTTTGATTTTCTTAATTTCCCGTGGTGTCCACAATGCCTGCACATTTTGGGTGCATCCCTCAACATGAAAACGGCCTTTTTTTGCATTCCTAGAGCGCATCCCTCTTGCATTTCATCGTTTCTACGATTAAACAGCCCTTGGGAAAATGCAAGTGAGTGGAAAATTGTTTCCTTTGCCTGCACACACTGGTGATTTGTTATTTTTGTCATCAGATTTTTCTTTGGGGAATGGGACTTGACCTAAGTGTGCCATGCAGCAAAACAATTTCATTCAAGAAAATGCCACGAGCAAGCAGTCTTGCCAGGGATGTACGGGGGGCATTCAGAAAGTTTTGAGCCGGAGATGGAATGATGCATTTATAGGTAATTTTGATACCTTGGCATCAAAATTTGGTTCATTATAGAAATGTACAAGAATCTTCAGGTTGATCCATTGTTGATTTTTCATTTTATGGCCATTGATTTCAAAAAGAGCTCCGCAATACTCAGAAACAGACAAAACCGGTGAATGTGAAAAACATCTGTTTGATCGAAGGTGCATTTTTGGTCGAATTTCGAAACTGCAATTTTGGTGTTGCAAACTTTTGAACACACTCGGAAAGTGAGGAGAATTCCAGGTGATCATCCCTTGGTCAGTGATGGGTGCCAAGGCCAGATTCACCTCCGATCATTGACCAATAATGCACCTTTCGATGAAACAGATGTTTTTCACATTCGCCAGTTTTGTCTGTTTCCGAGTGTTGTGGAGCTCTTTCTTTTGGTCAGGTGTTCAAATATTGATGCCAAGGCATCAAAATTACCTAGAAGTGCATCAATCTATCTCAGGCTCAAAACTTTCTGAATGCCCTCCGTATGTGTGGTGAACTCCCATGTCCTGGAGTGTATGCAGTCCCTTCATTTCGGTGCATAAAATTCCATGGAAATTCTGTTCTTCAGAACGTTGCAGAGTTTGAGAAAGGCACCATCATCAGTTGATTGTCGACGGTTGCCTTCATTGTCGCCATTGTGATACAATTTTTAAGGAATTGTGGCCAAAGTAAAATTACTGTGGTTTTTCAAGGTGTTTTTGTTGCAGATTCTCAATACCAAATGCCATCATACCGAACACCACTCTTCCCGCCTGAAATTTCATGTTTAAGGAACATTTTTGGGGGAAAATGGCACCCACAGCCAGTTGTTATTTTTCACGTAGCAGTTCTTTTTTGGTCTTTTGTGCCTGTTTTAGCTTTAGAGTTCCACAGTCATAGTCAATAGTCATTAACATACATTTCATTACAATCTAATCTTTCAATCATTCATTTTAACAAGTTGACCTGAAGTACCTAAACATTACAAACAGCCTAAAATCAATTTCTTGCAAAAAATTTTATTTTTGAATTATATACTTACTAACATTTTAGTTGATGCTTTCTCGTAACGCTTATAGTCAAAATTATTGTTTGCTTCCTTTATGAATGTGGCTGTTTTTTATTTGTAGTTGTGATTAGTTTCGTGGACTCAGTCTAGTGATTTAGATTCGGTTAGATTAATTTTTAAATTTTGCTTTTTTTCTTCTGCTGCTGTGCGGCTATGATTTTGTCATATTCTTTCTCGTTTCACATTTTCTCACGACTTCGTCTCATCGCATTTCAGCTCAGTATTGCTTCTGGTCTGTTTGTTGTGTTTTGTGGTGGTCTTGTTATGTGTTTCTTAAATATATTGTTGTTAACTGTTTGAGAGCAGAGATTGACTGTTCTTTGCTGTCGTTTTGTGGAAAATTTTATCAAACATTGCCGGGTACAAACAAGCAATTTCATCAAACATTGCCGGGTACAAATAAAGCCAGATGCACAGGAAGGGTTTCCATTGCTGGTTTACACTAAACCTTCAGATCAGGTGTGCCATAGGTGTTCTGCACTTGCATCATCACGCACTGAAACAAATTGAAGACAACTTCTCAGAGAGATTGTTGTTTTTCTGTTTTAGACAGAATTATGTCTGGCAGTCTGGCACCACGATCCATTTCGCAAAGACTGTAAACAGTTACCTGATTTGAGGCCATTGTCGGACCGGATGTCAAGTTTTGCTGACGACGTTTCGACCCCTGGACTGTGAGTATTTTTCAAGTCTGATGATGTGATTGATATGTTTGTTGCCGCTTATGTTATATGACTTGCATCATCAGACCTGAGAAAGACTCCAGTCCAAAGGTCAAAACGTCGTCAGCAAAACTGGACATCTGATCCAACAATGGCCTCATACCAGGTACCTAATTATTGTTTTACAGTGGATACTCCACATGTGTTACATGGAAAATGGATCTTTCCAACAACAGTGTCTTGTTAGTCAATACATTACATATGAAGACCATAGTTCATACAGCGACAGTTGGTTGATTTTTTTTGTTGTCATAGAAAAGTTGTTCTTTGGCACACAATATACCAAGATGTGGTCTGACAGACCATGAGCGACCAAGGTGTGATGGCAGATTACAACATCCACTTTCAAATAAAAAGACGGAGTGTTCAAATGTGGAAGAAAACATTTGCCAATTCATCTGGATTGTTTTAAAATTTTGGGTGTTCGACAATTCAATGCTTCGTTCCCACCGATTGCGAAGGTGTGGTCTGCCAGGCAACATGCCATGGGAGAGTGAAGGCCTCCTCTGAAGCATACTTCAACAATGTGATCTGAGACACATACATGGTGTGACAAGGCTGGCTATGGTTTGGGATAGAAACAAATGCAAAAAACAGGTTTTGTGGTCTGGCCGAACCACCACACCTTGGCAAACGGTGGGAAATGGAGTTGAAGCTGAGTGTAAGTGCAAAGAGGAATGTGGGGCCGAGGGCAAAATAAGCTATTTTGTTGATGCGTTAGTGGACAAATTAAGTTGTAACGCATCATATCTTATCTCCGGTGCCCGGCAAATGTGTGATGTTTCCACAGCGTTCGTTTGTTAAAATTCCTGAACAAATGTCGAAAAATGTTGTTGTGATGTCATTCATAATAATTCTGCATTTGTTTGTTTTTCTGTTTTGTCATTGTGCATGTCACACTCCTTCCTTCGCATAACTTCACTTGTAATTATTTTGTGTAGTCATTTTTCATCTCATAGTTCCAAAGCATAAAAATAGAAATAGGTCCTGATTATGTTGGGAGAAACAACAAACAAAAAGTGAATATGGATCAGATTAAAGAGCAGATTATATTTTATCTGATAATTGATATACATAACATAAAAAATATTGATTATTTTTAAAAGCAGAAATGTCTGATTACTTGGAAAGAGCCTTAAATAAAGCTGTTTTTTCTGAAACGTGAACTGTTGGTTTTTTGTAGCCATGGGATGGATCCACTTCCCAAATTCTCACCTGCTCGCAAATGCAACTTGAATTACTTTCCCCCTCGAAAGTGAAATGTATCGAAGCGTGCAGCAGCAATTCTGCACATTTTTTGGACCTTCACCCCCCACCCGTGTGTAGATGGAGCCCTCGTTGGGTAATGCATTTTGTGATGGTGTGCCATCTCCTTTCCACACTCCATTTCAAAACCAAAAATCCCCTGTGCGGGCGTAAATCAAACAGGCAACATGACACGGATGTTTGTCTCCTCCAAGATGTGTATCTTCTCACGACTCACGGAGTTCAATGAAAGGTTTGGCTTGGGGCCATCCAATATTTCAACAGGGTTTGATGCACTTTCACGCCTCACGAACGGCATCATGTTTTGTAGTGCATGTTTTGGTGCCTGAGTTAGTAATGAAGAATTTTGGCATACAGTTTGTAGATTTTTTTTGACAGTTTATGATTGCAACCAGAGACAATTGACACTTTCTGGCAAGAAAGAATGATGTTTCCATAACTGGCAGGAGTCGGACAAACGATCCCCAACATATTGTGAATGTTATAAGGTTGTTACCGGGTCTGCCTGGTGATGACAAGGTTCAGTGTTCGCACCTAAGGG
>JASGXE010007074.1:0-28950 GCA_030068105.1 Sinentomon sp. SZTP_YWyxl | reverse complement strand
CCATTTTTGGGAAACAGGGGGTCACATCACATTGTGTCAACAATATTAATTGATTCGTATGTGTGTGAGGAATGTGCAGGTGTGCTTTCGTCGGTATTTTTCTGGAACAAATCTTGCCCAAGTAGGTTTCTTTCTGGTGTTTGCTAGATAGAAGATGAGATCTAAAAAATCCGATGACCACTAATTCGAACTTTCCAAATTCAGTCACCATGAGTGTAACGGCCAGTTAACCATTTGCAAAGATGAGGGAAAAGTTTCAAATGAGCTGCATTTCTCTTTTTTTTTTTTAAGTGCCTCTCTCGGGTGAGCTAAAAATTGGGAAAACCTGCCTGCAACATGGTCAAAAGTGAAAAGAAGACAAAACTTCCCATCTTTACCTGCTTTCGAATGTTGATGTACATTTCATAGCAGTTTGTAACGGGTAATCGTGTATCGGATGATCGGTTGCCATCGATGATGACGATGTCACCGACAAGGAAGAAGGGACAGACGGTTCCGATGCAGTTGTAACAGCACCAGCCGAATTGTTGACACTTGCGGCAGAGCCATTGCTGGAATTGGCTGCTGCGACATTCTCAGTTCCATCCTTCGGTCGTATTTTCCTCTTCCGTGGATGCAGATCAACACTGGTGCTGTTGGTGGTGGTGGTGCCGTTTCCTCCCGATCCCATTGTTTCCTCTTTCTCTGCCTTTACACTTGGTTTGGTCTCCTTGGTGTCCTTCTCCTCAGTGCTCATTTCATTCCCGGAACCGCTGCTCACACTGCTGCACTTTGGCGCACCGCCGCCACTGCCACTTGGACTCACAGCCGTACTCAAGCTCTCGTTACCACTCTCGGGCGGAGTGTGATGGGATGAGTTCCGTTGCGAGCTTCTTGTGACCCTTGGCTGCTGCGGCTGTTTATCAGATGATTCGCCATTGTTTCCAGACAAACTTGCACTTGCAGTGTTACCGGATTTGTCATCAGAAACTGTAATTGTAGCTTCAATAACTGGTGTCTCAGCAACCACCTCAGGTACAACGGACACGCTACTCGTCTCATTAGTTTTGCTTGGAGCATTTGTTGTCGGAGCACTGATTGATGGGGCCTCTAAAATTGATGGTGGCGGTTCTTCCTCACTGAGCACTGATTCAACAGGCTCACCAGGGGGTGTGGAGGTTGTTGGTGGGGCAACACAAGGTGGAAGGGCGGAAGCAGTGACGGAGCTCACTGATGTTGGTGCAGAAGTCACGACATACGGCAGTGCTGCCGATTTCCCATTCCCAGTTTTCCCATTTTTCACGGAATTTTCCCCAGACTCAGAACTAGTCTGTTGAGGTATGACTATTTTCAAGGGAGGGACCTTTGGACCTTGGGAAGCATTTGATGTAGACCCACCACTTGGATCATGAGGTGTGGCGGAACTGCTCCCATTGGCCGAAGAATGTGGGCTACCCTGATTTGTCGAGGAAATAGCAGTTAATGATTTTTCTGGGAAATCACTGTTCTTTTTCTCTGTCTTCTTTTCAAGCTCTGAAACGGCTTTGAGTCTTGACAATGTAATTGTTGTACTGCTAGTAGTGATACTGCTACTATCGGAAGCACAAGCAGGGTGAAGGAGTTTAAACGTGGAGACACTGTGGACAACAGGTGGCGTATCGCGAGTGGCGGGAGACGTTGGGCTGCGTCTGTGCTGCCCTGCTGTCTGTTATTGTCGACTGTTTGATTTACAGATATCCATCTCGATGGCACACTACCACCACCATCGGGCTTTGACAACAAGCCGCCATCACTTTTATCATCTTCCTTCAGTTTTTTACTTGGCACATTTTCCATCGGTGGCACCTGAGTGCCCTTTCCAGAGTCCATCGAGCCCCTCCTCTTCCCAGGACTTGCCTTGTCATAAGCTGCTACACTGCATTGCTTCCCACCGTCATCGGCTTTCCGTTCCCATGCTGACATCAACGATGTCGGTCGATTTCCGTCACCCGACGGAAGTTCCTTGCTGGGAGTTGGCAGAGTGCCACCTGGTTCAACCGGAGATGATCCACCCTCACTGTTAATTTTCAAGTCCTGCTTAGCTGCTGACGTCACTGGAGGACCACCTTTACTACTCAGAGCAGTAGAGTTCGAGGATGTAGTCAAAGATGGTGCACTAGTCACAGTTGTGTTACTTTGGGCTGCTTCCTTGTTGAGCAGTGTCTTGTGCTGACCAAGTGAGATTGATGGCTCCATTGCTCTGAACGCTTTCAGTCCTGGCCAGCAGGGCTATCTAAAACATGCATAAACATGCAGCGGAATGGTGGTGAGCCAAAGGAAAATTCGTGGGTACTGCTGCTGAAGGAAATAGAAGTGGGAAAGAACCGAGACATAATCACATGAGAAACAACAACCTTTGCAAATCAAACAAACAAAAAACCACGAAAAGACCCATCCGAATTCACCATGAAGCACCCCTGGCTTGCCAAGAAAGATTCTGCTCAAAAATTCAAGTCGGAGAAGATTTTCAAGAAAAATTGCCAGAGTAAAATGAAATATTTTTCTCTACCTCCCTCTGCCTTTTCGTCAGCAGACAAAATGCTGCATTCCATCGGAAATCCAAGACTGTCCGACTTCTCTGAACTGTGGCACATCAGTTGGGAAAATTTTGCTTGTTTTGTTATGGCCGAAAGGAAAGTTTGAAAAACAGGCACTTTGGCCAATTTTGACTGATCCCACCCAATTTCAAGAACTCTCGGAAGTCAGTTACGATGAGTATGGGGTTTTTCGTATGCCAAAGAATGCTGTTTTTTGTATGGGGCACATCAAGGAATTGGGATTTGGGGCTCTGGGAATGGGCTCCATCCACAACAATAATGCTTTGGGGTGTTTTTGAAAGCACTCTTTGGTTTGTTTCCACTGAAAACCCAGTTTGAAGATCCAGATGTGAAGATGCTGAAAATCGCTGACACTGAGGGGTGGCTTTCAGTAAAAAACAGTTCAGCATTTCAACTATCTGACTGGTTGATGACTCGTGTGTCATCATGTGCCATATTGTGTTCACACGAAGATAGCTTGAGCAGGTTAAGCCACAGCATCATTTCTTTCTCCAGAAATCCTAAATGGATTCTTAAAATCTGCAGGGGTGTTTCAAAAGAAAAACAAAACACCTTTGGGCTCTGCTTTCTGGCATTTCAGTGATGGGGGATTTAAAACTGTGGCCTTAATGATAAAAGTTTGGCAATGCATCACTGGTGTCAACAGTTGATAAAATGATCCTATCTGTTGACATGCTGTCCTAATATAGTTATCAATAACGATATCAGCACAATGTGCATATTGTGTCGATAACGATATCTTTATCGATCAAAATTTCACCATTGTTGACCATGATGAAAGCAATTGTATATTTTTTTTAATGATGCCGATGCATCATCAATGACTTCAATCATTTCTGTTGTCTGTTTTAACTGCATTTTCGCAAACCATGCTTTGGCATCAGCCACTCGCAACAAAACAATGTTGGTTTTTTCTGCCTCATCCCATTGCACAGCCATTACCCTTACAGAGAAACTTTTTTGTTTCTTATCCGATTTTGCTGAAATTTTGAGGGATTGTTCCTAATTAGAGAATGTCATTGCAAAATTTCAGCCGTCTACCTCTCATAGTTTTCCTGCAGCAGGTAAATTAGCAGCGGAAATAAGCCAAACTTTTTGAAATGAGATCTCCTATTTGCGGTAAGCAAAATAGACATACTTTATGTCAAATCAAAATTTCAGGAAATTCCGGCTGATGAAGCCGGAATTTCAATTTGAGCCATCGTTCATTCACAATCTGCAATTTTGAGCCAATGCGCGGTAAATTTTGTGTTTTTGCATGTCATTTTTCCTAAAAACATTATCATAAAAGTTTTTCTAATAAGAGAATAAAAATTCCGGCTCCATCAGCCGGATTTTCACACTTTTTTACATAAGTACACCAATTTTCATCTCTCTGGCATGCACAGTTCCTGAGATCTCACTTCAAAAAGTTTGGCGATTGCTAGAAAATGCAAAATCGAGAAAACCTCAATTGAAGTTTTGCATAAAATAAAGACAAATTCACATTTCGTAATAGTTTTTCGGTGGTTATATCTTCATTTTGGTGGACAGGATAAAGCTGAAAATTGGCACCTATGTAAAAAAAATGTGGAGAATCAGCTGGTAATCTCAGAACTCATTTTTTTAGTCTGGTTTGGCAGGTAATTGGTAAAAATAATACAAAAAACCATTCATCGCTGGGAGTTTAATTATTGGCGAAAAGGCACATGGTAAATGTGATGCTGCTCAAAAAGTAATTGAGGTGGAACAGATGGTTTGAAAATTTTGAAAGATGAGATTTCAGGCTTTAAGTCGTCTATGATGCCATATGGCATCACAAATTTCAACCCGAAAGTCGTCTCGCTGTTTGGTTAAAACATGTCGATTTTTTTTTGGATTGACACCCCACTTTGACATCTTGTCCAAAAACGTTGCCAAAGTGCCACTGAGTGTCAACTGTAACCCTGTCAGTTGACATGCGAACAGGGGCTTATTTGGGGTGAATTTTGGGGTTTTTTTGCTGCCTGCTGCTCCGAAATGGTGGGTCCTATCTATGATGCCATTTGGCATCATAAAGGATCGAATTTGGGCGGGAAAAAAGTGTCCTAGGCCCAATTTAGCCTGGGGGGGTATGTCACTCCAACCCTGCCGGGCGGTGGAGATATCGAAAAAATAGGCCGGATTACACCCTAAAGGGTGGAATCCGGCCGGATTACACCCTAAAGGGTGGAATCCGGCCTATTTTTTCGATATCTCCAGCCGGTTTCTCAAAAAACTGGCACTTTAGCAATCCCTACCCGAGATACAGGGACCATGCCAAAATGGCGGGAAAAGTTCAAAGTCAAAAACAGAGGGCATGCCGACTTAGGAAACAATAATAATATCAATAGATAAATGTGCGTTTTTCTCGAAAACTTTTTTTCAATCCTTTGACGGCGCCGACAGGCCGCATCTGATGACATTTTTCATCGGATTTCTGGGAAGTTGTTGGCGGAAGTGTGAAGATGGATCGTCGGCAAATCGCGCCTTGATTGACAGGTCGGCTTCTCTTTGACACGCCGACAAAGGAGACCGCCTCTCATAATTTTTTACGATTTCGGTTGTACAACTCCGATTCTCAAAATGAAGACTTTGTACAGGCCTTTGCAATAAACGTGTCATCGGAAGTAAACATGCCTTCAAAGGAGTTGTTCCAAATACTTCAAAAATTGAATATGAGGCTGCAGAAGCAGACAGACTTGAAAAGTTATGATGCCATATGGCATCATAGACGAGATAAGGCTAAAAAATCCGGAGACGACATAAACGTTAAGATAGGTACAAAATCGATTTTGCAAAAAAAAAAACAACTTTCCGGAGGGCACCTCCCCCGTAACAGAAGTCACACCAGCAGGCACGTGATGCGCCGGTCGTGGGCCTCAAAACCCTGACTCAATTTAGTGTAGCAAAAATACCACAAAACATCTGGCAAAAAGTGTCAGAGTTTTACATGATTTTTGAAACACCATTTGAACAAAACCAAGTTTTGTCAGCTCAACAGGACAGAGAAACTAACTCCATTTTTGGCACGAACAGACAACTGGCCACGACATGAGATTAAAAACGAATTTCATGATTTAGGTGAGGGCAAATTCAGAATTTTTAGTTAACGGGCCCCCCCCCCCCCCCCGTTATAATGCAAAATACCACCGATTTGTGGACCGATTTGGTTCAAATTTGGTACACATTTGGGCATCATGGATGGTAGTTTGCACATAAAATTTTAGTACCCTACCTCAAGTGGTTCCTGAGTTATTCACACAACTGGACAAAAGAGTGCAAAACTTTTCGTACAGGGTGTGGGAAAAGCGAAAGACATTTTGTGATCCCGTTTTCACCAAAATTGTCCAAAAAGGTGTACTTTTCGACTGTTGAAGCCAGTTTTTCAACATTTAACTTGAAAAATGAAAATAGAACACCTCAGAGAAAGCAGTTTCGTGACAAGCGATCCTGCAAAACGACAGGCATGTTGAATAACTTGGACCCGGAGCCAAATAATGCATGTCTGGCTTCATCAGTCAAAAATCACACTTTTTTTACATAAGTATGCCAATTTTTAGCTTTCTAGCACCTTCTGGAGCTGAGAAAAAGCGTACGGAAGGTAAAAAAATGGCAAAAAAGTCAAGCGGCAGAAAAATGACTGTATGGAGCACTCGAACGCAAAACCCTCCGTAACTGCACAAGTGAGGGAGAAAACAAAGACATCACTGAAATCAGGACGTTTCAGGCAATAACAACCAATAAAAATCCGAAAATGCCAAAAAAATATTTTTTCATGAATTTTGACCCCACGCCCCCCACTTAAGTCTTGCTGAAACGTAGTGCAATGCATGATACTGACCAAACTGATGTGTCAAATCGTGATTTGAAGTTGCGACAAAGTTGCAAGCTATCAACACATGACATGAAGATTTCTACTTTCTTTCTATGCCATATTCTTCTTGCAAGCATGATAAAAAGCAGCTTGTGTGATTTGGCTTGTTTCTTGAATGGCATAACGTGAATATTTGCATATTGTTGCGAGATTAGCAGCAACTATTTGTTTAAGGGGACCCCCCCTCCTAAATCCGCGTTTTTTTTTTAACTCCTTGCAACAGCATTTTGATTTTCTGCAGAGTTGTTGGGCTCTTCAAGAGAAGCCTTTCAGGCCAAACCGATTTGTTCTAAGTCCCCTAGTTTGGGGGCTATGGGGGTGCAACCCCCAAAAAAGTGCTCCCGCTAGAAGTTTATAGCTTGCAGGCAAATATAAAACTTAAACAAAAATAAAATAAAACTTTCTGGTATCTCACTTCGGAGCGGAGTTACGTGTATAGGGTCATGAAATGAGCTTAGCGAGTTTCGCGTAATGGCCTTTGGCGGTTTATTGCCTGGTGCAGCCAAGTTTTCAGAGATAGAACAAAATTCTAGTGAATTTTCGAAGATAACCCCTGGAACAAACCCTCAAAATTTCACTTTTTTATCTCCAACGACTTCGGAGTTCTATTCAGTTGAATTTTGTGCAGAGACAAAAAAGACGTATCCGAGAAAAAAGCATTCAAAAGTTGACTAAAAAAATAGTTGATGATAGTCCGAATATGATCTGCCAAAACAGGTCTCCGCTAAAACAGGCATAACTTTGTCATTTGTTGGCCGATTTTTTTTTAGTACACTTGGACTTTTTTCGAAAGGTAACATCCAGCAGGACCCCATCAGATTTGCAAGTGATTTTTCTGAAAAAATGAGCAAATTTTGGAGGGGTCCCCTTAACCTCTTCCGATCCAGAGCAAAATTCATTGATGGTCTTATGGATGCAGTGCGTAAACCAGAAATGTATTGTTTTTGCAGTGGCACCAAACCAGAGCGCCATCATTCCAGACACAAAGGCCAAACATGCAGCAGAGATACAGTGTCATGGAAGCAGAGTGCCCTAAGTAGCGCTCTGGTGTGTTCCGGGCACACACTTGTGTCTGGTCTACATGAAGTGGAAAGCAGTGCACCACTATGGGCATCCTGGACTTGGTGACAAAGCAGCTGCTTTAGGTAAAGCAACCATCGATCAGATTGACAAATGAACAATACGACAGCTGCCTCTCAGTGATATCATTGAGGCAAGTGGTTCTACATTAAAAAGAATGATAGGAAAATTGGATTGGTCTGATACAGTGCCCTTATTGGCCTCGTTGTTGAGCTCCACGATCCGTTTCACAAACACTGTAAGTAGTTACCCGATTTAACGCCATTTTAGGATCGATGTCACGATTTTACTCACGACGTTTCGACCCCCTGGGTTGGGGTCTTTTTCAAGTCTGTTAACATGATATGATCGCTTCTTCTGGTGCTGTGCAACTGGTGCAGATTGAGAACGGGTCACGGAGTTAAAGCTGTTGCTATGGAGTGGTGATTCATGGTCATGGTTGTTCGTCGGTAGGCTTCTTTTGGCAGTTTGGATAACTTCGGAATGTGGTGTTCTTCCTTGGGATTATTTTTGAATTTTTGAAGTTGCCGTCTGCCAGACTTCTCCGGTGCATGTGAGGCTGTGGGATGTGTTGAGGCATTGTGAAAGGGCTCTTTGCGGGGTTATGGGAAAAGATGGGGAGTTTGTGGGAAAGGGTTATTTTGGTGTTGGGTGAATGAATGGTGGGTAGCTTCGTTGGGCGGGGGTTGAGGGGGAATGATATGTTTGGTGATATGGGCATGTCTGTAGTGAATTGGATGGGGTGGGAAATGGAATGGAGGGAATGGTTGTTGTTGGGAGGATGGTGGGAATGGCTGAATTGGTAGGAAGGAAACTGGGAACACTTGCTGGGGTTTGAAAGGTTTATGGGCAGCGAAGAGGTGGTGGGGGGTTGGTGGGAATGGCCATCAGGTAACTACTTACAGTGTTGTTCGTGAAACTGATCGTGGTGCCAGACACAATTTGTCTTCCTTCCCATTTACGATGCCCTCCCCACTCTCTCAGTTTTAGGGAGTTTGATGTATGATAAAAATTTGAACCGCGTTACACCCTCTCCATGAGCAGTGTGACACCAAACATGAGCACTTGTGACTTTCGTACCACACTCTAAAGGACTTGATGTGTATGGCAAGCATAAAAGGATGCAGTGTGAGAACAGACACACATGCAGCCGATGGACGGTTGCTAATTTATTGTGAACAGAATGAGCCAAGTCAGGGTCTGAGAAAATCTGTCACCAACGTCCAGGTCCACACACCATGGAACAAGTTTTGCCCAGCCAAAACATTTTCATGTGTCAAGGAAAGCAAAACAGCTGCAATTTGAAAAACAAGATTAACTTTAACAATATAATTTACAGAAATACAGAGCAGAGCCCAGCAAAGTCTCTCCCTTTGGATCATCTGGATAGAGAAGCAGAAAATGAAGGCGATGAACTCTGATTGGACGATGACTTTGATGGTGGTTGCTCTGACCCACCACGGTCGCTAGAACTAGAACCATCTGCAGACTTTGATTGCCCGTTTTCGCTACCTGCTTTTGGTCCATTACCGTCTCCATGCTCCATGATGGATATCTCAAATTCTTCAATACCAATCAGTTTCTTCTTGCCGTGAGGAGGTGGACCAATTAGATCTTGGACGTCTGTATAATTTAGAGTTTCTTTTTTCAAAAGGGCTTCGGAAAGCTAAAGAAAAAAAGAAGAATCATAGAAGACGATTTCACAGAGAAGTTCTGGTAGGCTGCCGATACCACTACCAGACAGAGCAAGTGCAAACTGCTCACAAAGTCTTGGCACAAATTGACATTATCATGTTAAGTATCCCATGTTGACAATTCCTTCCCAAATGTAACTATCACATCACTAAACAGTCATCTAATGTTGAAAAAATTGCATTACATCACTAAACAGTCATCTATGTTGAAAAATTGCATTTGAGCATCATTCCATTGGAAAAATCCAACATCATAAACTGATCAACATTCAACTGAGGTGTTCGAGCCAAGCCAGGCAGGACCAAACACCCTGATCTCTGACAAAGCCATCCCTCTGCAGAAAAGCCAGAATGTGTGGCTTACACAAATAATAACAAAAGTAAGAGGTATGGGGGCTTAACTGTAATTTTTCTTTTTCAATATTTCCTAACAGAGGAATTATCTGCTCATTTTTGTGGTTGATCCGGACCCGGTAATTGCGGACTCATCTTGCCACCACCATCGGGCTCCCTCTCATGTGGCAGCTGATGTAAGATGAGGGAGACGGACAGAAACGAACCTGTAATTTCTGGAAAATTTGATCAACCATACCACTTATTTTTTTGTCAGTCAACTCATTGTGTGTGAACACATCAAGAGAGAGGCACTAGACTTTGGTTTGTAAGAGTCTCCCTGATATTCGCTGACTTTACACACGCATTCACTTTCTGTGCCAAGTAGTAGTCCTCTGAACAGTCTCAATCAGTTCAAGTTGGACATTGGAAAACGAACTATCGGAAAATCCAGGTCGTAGGGTTGTTCCTATTTGTGACAGACCAGAATCGAAACAGGAAAAGTTTAAAAGAAATTTATGGCCATTCCCGAGTATATTTAGCAACAAAAACAAAGCAGAAAGCAAAGCACAAGGCAAATGCATGTTATGAATTGACTAAGCAAAGAAAAGTTCATGGGCTTTGTCGTTCGCTTTTCTTTAAAATAAAAGTTCGGGAAGAATACAAATTGTGATGCATCAATGTTGCCATTGCTGTTACTTTTACAGATTCAATTCGCCTGGGAAAAATGGGCTGCTGCCCTGTTGAAAATTGACAAAGTGACTTTTTTCACTTAATGCCTCCTAATCAAGCTGGGGCTATTTTCATGGACGGTACAGGAAATAGGATAAATTCTTGTGTAAATAAAGACTATCACAGCTGATGCAAAAAGGTCAAAACAACCTGGAGCATGCAGACGTGCAATATTTCGTGCAATTATCCTAACTGCTCAGCACAAAAAAATCTGCTACTTGCACTCTATGCAGTTTTCATAATCAGAGAACAGGCCTACTTAGTGAGCTTTTTTACACCGTGGATGAAGGAAGCCAGCTCTGTCAAATTACAGGGAGCGTTTCTCCTAAACAGCAAAGCGGATGACATAAGGAATGACAACAACTGACTCTAACCAGCTGCAGTTTATCCTTATTTTCTTTGAGAACTTTTTCAGTCTTCAGGTACACCTGAGCAATCATTCTCCGTGCCTCTTCATCCAGCATAGCAGCAACCCTCTTGCTGTATGGTTTACGACCCAAATTCCTCTTGTCCTCTTCATCATCAGGATAAGAGACCAATCCCATTGTCTCACTCATTCCGTACTGCTTTATCTAGGCAAATAATCAAGCAAAGGAAATGACATTATTGTACCGAGAACTTTTTTGGTCCTTCCACAAAAAACTCCTGGAAACTTGACAGTGGAAAATATCGAGCAAGTCACTCCTTTGAAACCACCAAGTGTCACTTGTAACAAACAGAACAAATAAAAAAAACTCCTCTAGAAACAAAATGGCAATGCCCCAGTCTACGGACATTCAAAAAAAGGTGTTAAAACAAGGCTTGCAGATTGCTTTGAATGGGTGGATGGATAATGGTGCTAATTATTTACCCAATGGCAATAATTAAAAGAAACAGATCTATCACCAAATCCAGAATGACAGCATGATGTGACTTTTTCAAATGGAAGGGGAAAAAGAGAAAAGCAACGGAATAGGTGTCGGAAAGTGTGGCCACAATAATTATTGCAGGGAGAAACATAGCTCCAACAGTGGCAGCGTGGTGGTTCTGGTAACAATGCATAACCATTTCGTAGTGGTTCGCACCGCATATTTTTGTGCATTTGTGCACCAATTTATGACAATCATGCCCGACTGGAGATTGTCATAGAAAAACACAGTCAAAGAGATGTTATCGCTGTTTTGAACGTACTTGAGCATATACCATCTTGGTAACTCTCTGCAGATCGTTTTGTGCACCCGTAGTGACCCTGTTGAATGTCAGAGACTCAGCAACACGACCACCTAAAGCCATGCACATACGGTCAAACAGCTGGAAAGCAAGGAAAAAACAAATTGAAAATGATGAACAAGAAAGGTTAACGGCAGAAACATTAGCATCAGATTGGCACTGACAATGGGCCAACATCAAACTTGTGTGCGTGCTTGCTTATCAGGGTGGCTTTGAATTGCAGCCTCCCCCTGCAATTCCTGCTTATTCACAAAGAGCATCTCGATAATCAATTTAATAGGCATGCTGTCGAAATTTTTTACGCAATTTCCTCCCAAAGTGGTACCAATTACTTGGAGGTACATTTCAAATTTCCCTTGACATGGTTGCTACTGTTTTGAAAAATTGGAATTCCCTGAGTTTTCCAGGAGGATTCTCAGTTTTTTCCAGGGCTGATTCCAGGGTTCCAGATCAAAAATGGGTCAAGACAAAAATGGGATGATGAAGACAAAACTGGCAAGACAAGAATGTTCCTCAGGTGTCATAATTGGAAATTCAAAAAAAAATGTAAACTAAAAAATGGAAATTTTTGGAAATTTTCAAATTTCCAGGGTTTTTTTTCTCCAAAAATCCCTGAGATTTCCAGGTTTTCCAGGTCACAAAAAATTCCATGCGTATTCCAGGTTTTCCAGGTTGGTAGCAACCACGCTTGAGATATGGCAAGGAACGAAGGAAAAAAATACCTGAAATGATGCCTTACAGAACTGACACCAGTAAAACAATGTAAAGTGTACAAACAAGACCTTTACTTTTGCCACAGCTACACAAATGAATTTTAAATTGCACACCTTATGATGTTTAGTACCCAAAAATCACAATAACTCTCTTCTCCCCTTTCGATTCAGCCCTGTCCAGTGACTGGCAGGACTGTCCTGTCAAGATCCACCCAACAAAATCCTTAGAGAAACAATAACAGACTAAACAACAACCTCATGTTGTATTCTGCTTTGACTGATTGACAGGCAAGGCATCCTCCGGAACTCACCTTCCGAATCTTCCATTTTCGGCAACGACAACCTAATTATTTCTTCTGAGAATTTACAACGGAAGGAAGAAGGTGAGATGATGATAGCAGAGCCCAGAGCAGCCCATGCTCGAAAGTTCATTCCTCAGTGGTTGAGCGAATAACTGTGCACTTTAGGCCAGCAGTTTTTCAGTCATTTTCTTGCACGTGCAAAAGACCGTCACTGGAAAAAAAATTTTTGTTAACAAACTGATCAGATCAGGCAAAACCAAGAGCTATGAGGGAGTAGGAAAAGAGTAGGCATGTGGTGGCAAAATAGAACAGGTCAGGTCTCTCTTGGGGGGTTGTCTAACGAGAAGGTCTAAGAAGAACTGACACCATTTTGAATTTTCCCTGATGATGGATGTGAAAACACGTAAGATCAGGATATGGTCCAACTAAAGTGACAATGATGAAAACATACGAGTAGAAGCACAAACAAACGTACCTCCTCTTTGGTGTATAACCTCCTCTCTGTTGGCAAATACTGTGCAAATCCAAGTGCCATGTTTGTTCTCGGAATTATGGTGACCTTTAGCAATGCATCTGTGTATTCCAACAACCAGCCGACAAGAGCATGACCAGACTGAAAACGGAAAGAAAAAGAAGTCAAGATTAAGATTCCAACTTAAAATGGTGTCAGCAAATTTTGGAACCCAACAAGAACAAACCCAATGATTTTATTTTCAGGGTGGCCACGAGAAGCATCGATCAAAATTCCAACCATTTCCAGGCAGGATGTCTGCAGCCGGACAGATATCGTTTTCCCTGACATTTCCAGGTTTTGAAGACGGAAAATTACAAACATTCCAGACATTTTGTATAAATTCATTATCATTGCCCTCCATCTCTCAGTGTATTTATTTAAGGGGGGGTAGGGGGTCCAAAAACCAACTTCGTCAAATATTAGCCGATTGTGTTCAAATTTTGTACACATATTCCCCATGATATACAGCAATTTCTGTAAAAAATTTCAGACCAATATCTCAATTGGTTCCTGAGTTATTAGCAAAAACGTTGTCGTCGACCGCGCGAACTTTTCACACGAGCCCAGGGAAAAGGGAAAAGAAATTTTTACTTCTGTTTTCACCAAGAGGTAACCAATGGATGTAGAAACTGACTGACGTTACGAGATTTTTGGATTTGGAGTCCCTTATGCAAAAATTGAGGTCAAATAAACACTGCGTAAGCAGTTTGTCTCCTTATAAAAAGAGAAACGCCCTGGAAAAGGCATTTGGAGGCCAAAAATCGAAATTCCGGCAATGTCAGTCAGTTTGGAACATGTTTTTACATAAATGTTCAAAATTTCAGCATTCTGCCACCATTGGCTACAAAGTTATACCTTACTGAAGTTGATTTTTTGCTTCAAAACACAAAGCGCTAAAACATTGCGTTTTACTTTTAAGTCACGATCAGGGTTGGGCATAGGGGGGGGTAAGGGGGTACCCCCCTGGCCTTCGGCCGTGGCTACCCCCCAGCCTTTTTCCGACGGAAAAAGGTGGGAAAAAAGTCCTGGTGTGTGCAGGAGGGCACACACCAGAACTTCAATAGGTAGCAACGTTGTTTCTTTTGTACTTTCTGTTTTGATCCCCCTGCCGGAAAAAGGCTAGGGGGGGTAACCTCGGCCAGGCCGAGGTTACCCCCTACCCCCCCCCTCCCATAGAATGTTGCTATTGAAGTCCTTCCTGGTCCTGGTGTGTGCCCTGCACACACCAGGAAGGAATTCAATTGCAACATTCTGTTTCTTTTGTACCTACTTCCTTTTTGATTCCCCTGCCGGAAAAAGGCTAGGGGGGTTAACTTCGGCCTTTGGCTTAGGTTACCCCCTAGCCTTTTTCCAAGGGTACCTTTGGCCAAAGTCCTCGTGTGTGTCCTGCACACACCAGGAAGGACTTCAATAGCAACATTCTGTTTCTTTTGTACCTACTTCCTTTTTGATTCCCCTGCCGGAAAAAGGCTAGGGGGGTATCTTCGGCCTTTGGCTTAGGTTACCCCTTAGCCTTTTTCCAAGGGTACCTTTGGCCAAAGCAACATTCTGTTAAATTTTGTACTTCCTGTTTTGATTCCCCTGCCAGAAAAAGGCTAGGGGGGGTAACCTCGACCTTCGGCCGATGTTACCCCCCTAGCCTTTTTCCGAGGGGACCCTTGGCCGAAGTCCTGGTGTGTGCCCTGCACACCCCAGGACTTCAAGAGCAACATTCTGTTTCTTTTGTACTTTCTGTTTTGATTTGCAGATTATGGTAAAATGAAAAAAAACTCATCCAGAAAGTCGTGTCTGACAGTTATTTCCTTGCTCCATCTATTGCAACTGCAAACCCTCCAGAAGAAAAAAAGGTCATGAAATGTCGTAAAATGGCATCTGAGGTCCCCTAAATTATCAAAAAAGCTTCAGCTTTTGGGGGACGCTGTCCCTCAAACCCCCTGCCCGGGGGCGCTGCCCCCTGGACCCCCTGGCGCTGCCCCTGGACCCCCATACTGGGGGCTGCCGCCCCCCAGACCCCCTGCACTTTCGGTGTCCTACCCCACCCCTGTCGTAGACCTCTTTATCCCTTTTTAGGTACCCGACCTTGCCCATCCCTGGTCACGATTGTTCGGATGCTGCTGTTGATCGCCAAATTGCGATGACGCGGTTCGCATCAAAATGCAATATCTTTAAAGCTAGAGCAGATGGGAAAAAAGTACAAACACCACTGGTGTCAGCACACTTCAGGCTACAATTAAAAATAAAAATAAAAAATTAGCATTTTGGACCACTACCCCCCCCCCTAATGGCCAGAATACATGTTTAAAAAAAATCTGGAAAAACAAAGTCTACAACTTGGCTTTGTTTGATATGCTCCAAGTTTGGCCTAACTGTCCATAACAATACAAAGAAGAAAAGAATATGAAGAAGTATAGTCAAGGCCTGTTCAAAAGTAACAGGGACTTTACTTGCCAGTAACAGAGACTTCACTTCCCAGACAAAGAGAAATTTGCAAAAATTCCCTGAATTTGCAAAGAACTTGTCGCAAATTCCCTGACTTTACAGAATGTCAAAACTCCCTGATGATGCCAAGTTTTCCAGGTCTGCAAACACCTGCCCAGGTTTTAGAAATGCACAATGGCAAGAGCATGGCCAAGCGCATGAACCGATAAAATGTATGCAGCCCACAAGCATATCACAGTTGCACAGGGAAAAATACAACAAATTTGAAAGAAGACGCACAAATGAATTGAACACAGGAATGTTGCCCTAAAAAGCTTGTAGGATTCAACCAATTATACTGAAACTGGTGACCCTTTCCAGAACATTTTTGTTAAAAGTCCTCTAACTTAAATCTGCACGGTCAACAGGGTTCCCACAACTGTTTGAAATTTCATTCCTCTGACCTTTGCCGATCCATTTCCCTGATTTTACCTGACCTGCGATGATCCATTTCTCTGCCAATCAAAACAGTGTCGCTGTGAAATGTCAAAAGCCGTCACAGGCCTTACGTGGTCTTGCATCAGAGCCTCAGCAAGGTTCCAATGGGCGGGGCGTTTGACAGGTTGTCTGAGGTAGACAATCCCCAGAATGCGAAAGAAATTTTGAAACTTGAGTGTTCATAAAATTTGGTTTCTCGATCATTTTAAAGCTCAAGAGGATCCTCATGATCCATGATTTTCCCTGACTTTTAGAGCATACTTATTCTTGAGCATTTCCCTGACTTTTGATGTGATTCCCTGACTTTCCTTGGCTATGGGAACACTGTATCCACTTTAAAAAAAAGTTAAAAAAGTAAAGGACTATCCATGCAACGTAGCTGCGTCAATTCTTGGTCCGGTCTTTGGGGCCGACTGGCTCTGCAGGTGGGACCATGACTGCAATGGTCTCTCAATGTGAACCTGATTCAATCCATGAGGACGTGGAAATTTCCAAACTCACCTGGGATGGGTAAGAGCATAAACTCATCTCAAGTTGAACAACCCTCCAATTTTCCACCCTTCCTTCTACAGTTTCAAGCATTACGTAGCCAAGAAAGGAGAGCACATAAATAATAAATGAGACACAGGTATCCTAATAAGACATCACAAACCTCATGATATGCAACAACCCTCCTCTCTTCTGGACTGATTGACTGACTCCTCTTTTCTGTTCCACCAACAACCCTTTCAATTGCATACTCCAAATCAGCTCCAGCGACTATCTTTGCACCCTGTCTTGCTGCATGGAGTGCAGCTTCATTGCACACGTTGGCAATATCAGCACCTAAGGTCAGGAAAGGCAGGCATTATGAGGCAAGCAAAATAAATAGGTACACGATTATGCAACCAAGTTTCTCTCAGCCACCAATGAAGTTCAGAGAAGCAACATTTAAGGGGGGGCCAAACCAAAATTACTAACTTCGGTGTTTATTATTTGATTGCAGCCAAATTTTGCAAACATTTGGTGTTAGGTGAAGGAAGCTTATGTGTGAAATTTCACCTCTGTATCTTAAGTGGTTCCAGAGTTATTCACGTTTCAGTAAAAATCATTACGCGGAACTTTGCGCGACTCCTGTATTGTAACGGTATGTCTTATTTAACTTCAGTTTGCGCCAAACTCTTCCAAAAGGTGCCAGAAGTGGAGTGACAGAGCCAGTTTTGTTCATTTTTGATCCAAAACTTTTGAAATGGTTCCTTGCGAGACTTGTATTTTAAGAAGCGATGCACTTCGGAAGATGAATGCCAAAAAAGTGGAAACAGATTGAAAATATCAAAATTCCGGCTCTGTCACTCCATTTCTGACAAAAAAACTTTATCAGTGTGCAAAATTTGGCCTTTTTATCGTGTCAAATGGCTGAGATAGAGCATTTGAAAGTTTAAAAAGGCAGGCGAAAAGGAATTTGCGGCAAATAAGCATTTTACGAAAAGGACAGAAATAAAATATCCTATGTTCCGCTGTTCGAAAAAAGTCTCTCATTTGAAAACGGATTGAGATATTGACCTCTGGTTTTTTGCATTAAATTCGTCAGAAAATTCTCCATGCGAACGCAATAAAAACCGGTAAATTGGAAATTGGACACGTATTATACGTGACGTATTATACTCACGTATAATACGCGTATAAAACGTATAAAACCAAAAAAAGACATGTGGCACGTAGTTTTTCTCGTAATTTTGAGCACATCGCAATGCAAGATAGCAAGCAGGCCAAAATTAAAAGAGAAAAGAGCAGCAACAGGATAAGTCTTTTTATCAATTGCAAAAACAACACAGGCAGGTAGCCAGTTCGGCAGGTCTGACTATAGCTGCTGCCTTTTCCATGCGAAATAACTGTGATAAGCAGTAACAACTCCTTTTTGCCATTGGAATGGTGTCATTTTGTGGTCATTGTTTTGTCTGCAAATTTCCACAAGATCAGAAAAGAGCACTAACCAACAAATTCCTGCACAAAATTAGTTGGGTCTGAATAAAAAAATTATATGTCCTTTTGAATATTTTTAATTATATTGAATTTGTTTTAATTGATTAGGCACAATTATATTGTTGTTGGTACTTACCTGTTGGGAGCCCAAAAAATTTTGAGAACTTGCTTTCGCCAATATTTGATCCAGACAGAGAGGTCAAGGCATAATGTGCTTTTCATTGTTTGCATTGGGAGCTCAGTACAGTTTTTTGGCATATTCAACATCCTCTTTAAATTTTACGAAATTTTTTACCTTTGAGCAGCAGTAGGTACCTACCTGCCTTAAGGAACGTGCTTTTGAGAAAAGGATAACAGAAGTAGGTAAGTGGCATCTTTTTTAAGATAAAAATAATGTTAGGAAAACTGAAAAGGGAAAATTGCATCTCCAAAAACATTTGTGAAATACGAGTACCCAACCTCAGAGGAAGAGTAGTTTGGAGAATTGCAGGACACACGGCAGAGAGATCATGACGGGGAAACGCTAAATCCGAGCCGAGAGGTAAATTTTTGCCATCTGCTCCGATGGAAAAAAATTTACCTCGCAGCTCGGAGTTAGCGTTACCCCCGTCATGATCTCTCCGCTGATAGAGAAGTGAAGGTCACGTTATTTTTTTTCCCATTTTTGAATGAGTTTAAATTTTGCACATGGTGTCTTGGATTTACTAAAACATTGCTGCATCTCATTTGGCATAAACAGCACCATTTCTCACCAAACAAATCTAATCCACTCGTGCTCAACATTGTTGTGGGTACCTTAAACTTGGAAATTTCAACCATTGTACCTTGAATCTGTTTGTAAACTGAAGGAGCAAATGTTAGTTAAGAAAATAAATTGAAGTGTTTTAACTTGTGGCATGGGTGAACCATGACACATCCCATCTTCCCACTGACCGCATTCATTTTGTACCGATATTAGGCCCAATGTGAGCCATTTGAAACCTAATTCAAAGTGCAGACAAAGCAATTCCCAGCATTGCCGATCAGTCGGGCTTAACTCCATAGTGGCATCATCATGCGATGGCTGTCCTCCTTTATTTGCTTTTAAGTCACGAAAAATGAAACCCATTACAGAGAAAAAAATGTGAAAACATCCAGTAAACGAAAAGAAAATTCCCAGTCCCATTATTTCACACAACATGAACGAATCGACTTAACATCACCTGGCATAAATGTCGATTGCTGCACAAGTATTGCATCTTGACCCTATACGTTTTCGTTTAAACTTCTTTAATTATCTAAATAAATACAAATCTTACGACTCTGGCAATATGCCCAATCAATTTAACAGCCATGTTGCACCCCAAAAACATGTGCCATGTGCTGACATCCAGCGAAACGTATAATACGTGGGTTTTATACGTACGTATAATACTACGTATAATACCGTAAATTTTACCGTATAATACGTGACGTATTATACCTACCCATCCCTGGTTGGCCCCCCCTTAAACTGTGAAGCTGACTGGTGTCAATACTCCCATTGTACGCTATTCCCACTTGGATAAACAAAACGGGAAAAATTTGAAAGTGGTGATCAGTGAATTGGATGAGGTTGATGCAGCAGAGTTTGCTGAGTGATCGGAAAGACAATAATCTGCTAACCAAGAACTTAAGCTAACTTCTTCCAAAAACCTTGACATGCAAATCATCATAAAAACAACAAGTAAATGTAATTTTTCAGGAATTCGTTGGAAATGGAGTGGAAGAAAAATCAGAGTACCCACGGTCAAATTGATAAGCAAATGTGGAAACGTACCACTGAAACCAGGTGTAAGAGATGCCAATCTCGGGGAGTATGCTGATGGTTTTGAGGTGAGAACGATTGATTTTAAATGATGATCAAATATTTCTCTCCTTTCCTCTAACGTTGGCAGATCAATCAGTATTTGACGGTCAAAACGGCCTGGCCTTAAGAGAGCCTAAAATGGAGAAATAGGACAAAGTTTAAGAACATCACATCGGAAAGGAAAAATGCTAATGGCAGGGTGCACAGATCGTTGGAGAAACGTTTTTCATACATTCATTTATATTTCCAGGAGAAATTGCTTCAGCTACCTTATGTTAAGTGGTCCCCTGCGATGTGATATTCGCGAGGAATGCATTCCATAAGCCACTCCAGTACTGACACAGAATGGGGAAGCTGCTGTGAGAGAAGGGGAAAGAAGGGAGGTCGAAGGAGAGGGAGGGCAAGAGAGTGAGCATACTGAATTGGACTGCAGATCAGCATATACACAAGAGCAAGGGGATTGCAAAAATGCCAAACAAAGATCGGTGGACAAATGGTTTTATTGTGGAAAACGTTCATGGCAAACGGCAGGTCTAACAGACTTTCACGGAAATGATTTCTGGCAGCAATGATATCTCGATTGGAAACCGTGAGGGAAAATAAATACAGAATTTCCCAAAAAATTTGCTCTCTGCCAAAAGAGTGAATTGTTTACACAAATTCAAAGATCAGAAGGTGTGAGGACGTGTGATCCCAGATGATTTTGTTCAGTGACAGTGCCTCCTCAATTTACTTGATAAGTTCAGGCATAATCTGTCACCAATGAAATGCTTGCACTTCCCTTTGAATCAGCACTTCAGCTCAGCTAACCTTATCACCAGTGGAATGGGTGTAGAATTTCCTACGATCACACAATTAAACAAGCTTCAGTTCAGTTCAGTTTCCGTAAATTACTCTCAAGCGCTCGTGGACCTATTATCACAGAGTCGACAGGCCCTAGCTGGTGCAAGACGATCTACCACGCATAGGTATACCTGATGGAATAGGGCACGAATCACACAGTTAAGAAAAAAATTTGTGGTGCCTGGTTAGTGGTTAAAAGTACCAATCACCTATTTTAATGCTGGCCCTTTGTCCGTTTGTAATGCATCTGGGAAGACAGGTGGTAGGTACTTTGCATGCACTTTCTATTGTTGTTATGCTGCAAAGGTAAATGTAGGTATATTCTCAAATCTGGTCTCTAATATGCTTGATGAAGCATATTATTTTGTGCCTGCTGAGCATTTCAAAAATAAAGGTCACATCTTGAAAACGAAAGGACAGCATTGGTTGAATGTCATGCAGGGCTGGCAATTAGCTAAAAAGAGAACTTGCAAAAAAGACAGACATGCAGAAGTCATACTTTGCCGATAAGAGGTAGAAAGAGCGATGACAAAATTCCAGAATACAAAGGTACGGCTGATGAGGAAAAGTGGAAAATCTGTTTTGGTAGATAATCCCTTTCATTCATCATCGATCAACCAAGCCCCGATATAGATGATCGAATTCAATCACCTTGTCGAGGACATCCGAACGGTTTGTCGATGCCAACATCAGCACACCTGGGGTGCTTTGCATACCATCCATTTCGACCAGCAACTGATTCAATGTCTGCTCGCTTTCTCCACTCGAACCGCCACCGATGCCACCAGCAAAATTCTCGCTTCTCGTTCTTCCAATTGCATCGATCTCGTCAATGTATATTATACAGGGGGCACGCTTACGAGCTTCTTTGAACAGACTCCTGAAAAAGATAGGCAACAAAGCAGATGCAACCAAACAAGGTAGGTGGTGTGATTTTTATTTTTTTCAACAACTACAAACAATAAAGAATGCAACAGATTTTCACCATCAGACAATTTGAAATCAGATTAAGCAGGAGTAGATCAGATGCCCTTCCGACTGTGAGAACTTAGCCAGTGAATGGTCGTGGCAGAATTAATGTACGCATACTTTTGTCCAGATTTTAGTAAAAAATCCATGCCGCAGAAATTAAAGACCCTCTTTGACAAGCAAGGTCAAAATCTGACACCTGCAGAAAGCCTCATTACCATCTGACACTTTAATTTCTACCGCCTGCGTAATGCAAAGCAATGATAGAGAAAAAAATGTTTTGGAGGCAACAGTCAAATGGGAAAAACATGCATGATTACATTAATTCTGCTGCTACTTTTCATACATGATTGCAAGCTTAGCCAAGAAATACATGCAATGTTATGTTCTGTGGATGGCAACATGTCAACACTCGTCCTGGTGTTCATTTCACAAAATCCTCGGAGTTATCTCGAATTTGCAGGTGAGTGAGAGCGAAATTTGAAATGTGACAGCGAAGCCTTGCTGTGGTCTGCAGTGTCGCATTCATTGCACATCTGTGTGCCTAGTTTTGTCATTTGATTAGCCAAGCACCTGTTTTCTTGTCAAAAATAAGGTACGATACTTCATGGGTTACTCAAAAAAGTGATGAGAAAACATGCTGCATTTTTATGTAGGTACTGGGACATTACATTACTGCCCCTTCAGTTTACTACACAGTGACAGCATCCAGCTATCCTGCCAGCCCCAGCCCCACTGGTCTGCTGGACAAGCTGAGAGAAGAAAGCAAAAAAAAAGAATACAACCGAAATCAAAAAATATGTCAAGTATCCCTTGCAACCCACATCAGGACCAGGACATATCTGTTCCTGGGTCTTGCGGTTCACTGTAACAAACAAAATTGATGTGGTAAGGGTACCATGCCATGATATGAGTCATGTCGATCCACTCCCACAAGAAATATGATGAATAATTTTTTTAAAATTCCAGTCAAAATTTCCATTCTGGAAACAAGGCTCGGCCAGTGGTCATCCATCACAGTCAGCTGCTGAAAAACTGAATTGAACAAGGTCCAGTAAACAAGTTCAGCGGAGGGCGAACAGCGTTGATGGAGAAATGCTTGGCATAAAGCAAAAACAAATTTCCAACACCACCTGCACCTCTCAAACTCATGGAGATTTGATTGAATGTGACGAAAGAGAGAAGTGTTCACGCCACACTCTCGATGCTTGGAACATTTTGTAGATCGCCACAGCATTCTCAGGTGCATCCTCCGTTTCACATTCTTTTCGCAGCTGAACGTTTGTCAACAGGAATGTGACAACTGTCAAACACAGGTTTCAAACACGTGACATGCAGCGAGTTGGCAAGTGAACTCGGCTACTTTCAGACATTCATTGAAATTCAATCTCACAAGTTTAGTTTTTCCCAGCCTTGCCACTTAAAAAACAAACAATGACCAGACCTACCGACCTAACTCTTGCTGCTCCTAGGCCACCAATCATTTCAATGAACTCCGACCCATTCATGGACAAAAAGGGTACATTGGATTCTGTTGCAACAGCCTTTGCAAGCATGGTCTTGCCACAACCCGGAGGTCCAAGCAGCAAACCACCTTTGGGGACCTGTGGAGAAACATTAACAAAGCAGGTAGGTAGCTGACACACGTTGCCAAGATCTCCTGAAGCATGGGTAAAACTTGATTTTTTCCGGACACATTTTTGTTTTGAACACAACAGAGGCAACAGAGAACACAACAGAGGCCGAACACCGATGCCAAATTACTGAATAAAGAATCCATTAAAAATGTTGAAAACTCAACTGCGAGTACAAAGAATAAGGACATGCCCATTCGAACACACATTTCAGACACTTTTTAAGCCTGTACGACATACAATCAGCAATAAACTAAATTCGTTTATGTTGAATTTGACTGCAGTTTGTAAACCGTCCGGTTTTTGCACATGAGAAAGCTGGTCCCCGTTGCGTGGAAGCATGGAAGCAACTGTGACGAAACTTCCATTCTAGAGACCAAAAATAAACTACAACCACTCTTGGCAAAAAATGGTAAAGCTAGAAAAACAAGAAAACAGCACTGAGACACACTCGGCCGATTTCCAAAATAAAGATTCATCTGTGGATCACCTCGATCCGCAGAGCGACATGTGGTGATATGGTTGACCTTGTCATTCGCAGTGTCGATGTAAATGCAAATGTTTGTGGTCAACCAGCTCACCACTCGGCGATCCACCGATTCAATATCTTCATTTTGGGAATCGGCTGACTGCATCAGGGTTGAAATTGAAAAGCATAGCCACAATAACAAGAATATGCCACTGAGATCATCAAGGATTCAAAATGCCACCAATCACATAGGTACTGTAACCCCATTTACACTGTCACTGAATGCGGCAAATGTGCATGTGGCAGAATACAAACTCATGAAATGCATTGATTTTGCAAACTTCAAAAGATTTTTCTCTTTTTTTCCCATTTCAATTGAAACAGAAGTGATCAAGGAGAATTTATAATGAACAAGAATAGCAATTCGCATGGTCAAAGTTTCATTTAGGTACATCAAATTGGCTACAGCCACCCTGCACATATTTTGCATTGTGCAAAGGAAAGAAAATGGTGGAACTGGGTTATGAATCTCTTCATCATGATAGCATTAATATTTTCTACTAACCCTTGCTCCAAGTCGGTTGTAAACCTCAGGATTCTTGAGATAATCAACAAATTCAATGACTTCTTGCTTGGCCTCCTTAAGTCCTGCAACGTCAGAAAATCTGACACCTCTTCCTTCACTTACCAAAGGGTCGACTAGAGTAAATTTGGCCTTACCAAGTTGGGACTGAAAGAATATAGCAAAGAAATACAGAAATACCTATGACATCACAATAAAATAGATGGGGGAAAAGGTCGATAGATACCAGTAGAAAGCATATTCGGAAAGAAAGGACAAAGCGAACAAAGAAATCAGATTTACGGATGATAGGTACCACCATTTCATTTATTTTTAACCCCATCCCAAACTTGCATGGGAAACAATAATTTCTGTCCAAGACGGTCCACGAGAGGAACCCCTTTCGGAGGTACCCTTGAGGTGGCAAAATGGGTCTATAATTTTCGGCATATTTCGGACGGAAAAATCACATTCTTCGGTATTTCCTTCTAGAACATGAACTTTCCACAAAACAATTCTTCTGCTTTTGTTAACAAGTGTTCCCTATCAAGAGTATCAACATAACCTTGGTCACTGACAATCCAGAAACATTTATTGGTGGAGCTTTGAAAATTCATTCGACACCATGTCCTCCAGTTTGTGCTGCTGCACACAGAAAAAAATCCAAACACTGCACATTTTGCCCACAGTGGCAGTGTCAGGCAGCAGAGTACATCGGCGTCGTGAGTTGGATCCCAGTGATTCATGTGCTTTTTCAAAAATTTAATTCAACTTTCTTGGAGTTTGACATCACAGTTTGAGATGCAAAGCAGTGCAGGCAGAAGTACAGATTTTTGCAATAAAGAAGATGTTTCCTTGCTTCCTAAAAACAAAAATGGCACAGGTCAAAAATACAAAACTGTGGAGATGGCAAGAAAGAAAGCCTGCAAAAAGGTCCACGAATTTCAAATCAAAAGAGAATGTGCACTACCTGCAAACCCAGTGCTGTTAAACACCAACCAACCAAAAATATATACAGGTGTCCAAAAAGTCACGCACCAATGGGCTGTGGGTTTATATTTCAATGAAACTGTTCAAAGTGCGAACCATCTCGTTCTTGACATTCGTAGAGTCGCTGTTCATGCTCGGTAAACAACATGACTATCTCGACTCTCTGTTCCGAAAACGCAGGCATTTCAATCAAGACCAGGTGAAGCTGCAAAACACGAACAAAAAGCACGTTTGCCAATAAAGTGGACTGACCCTTGTGCACGAAATGCACTATTCACCCGCCAAAACGAAACGATTGCAAGCCTCGCAGAATTGGGACGACTCCACGATTATCAGACAGGTCAACGCAACTTTTCACTATCATTACGTTTCGCCTCAAACAGCTGTCCATTGGTGCGTGACTTTTTGGACACCCTGTATACGTCTTTCTCCCGCTTCATTTCCTTGCCTTAAAACATTGCATTTTATTTGCAGCAAAACATTCGTGCTATCCAATTTTATTCATTAAAAATGATCCACACATGGGCCACGGAAAAACAAACAAGATATTAGCTCCATCACTACCTACTTTATTCGCCCACTTCCTCGAAAGTCTATTCCAAGATCATCCTAGCTTTGAAATACCTGAAATTCGAGCGGTTCCTGACAAAAAAATACTTTGCAGTTTTTTTGGAAAACCAAGGAAATCCTACCAGCATGGAGAAAAAAGACTGGGAGGGTGTTTTACATTTTTGTGCAAATGTCCACAATGCTATTGGAAGCAACTGGAGGGCTCGCTGTAACTCAGTAGCACAGTACGCCACAGCAACAATGGAATTGACTAGGTACCTACCTAATTAAATTACGATAGAACAACACCAACATGTTTGGAAGAATGCCAGGTACCTACCAGGAAGTATAAATTACGACAGTCATGTCACGTTGTGGTCTCATAACATTTTCATAATCCACCCAACCTGTTGCAAGGCCTATAGAACCAAAAACAGTTTTGGCAAAATCTGATTCCAACTCACTCACAAATATGTCCATTGATATTCCCGAGCGTACGGTTTTTGTCCTCGACAGCCATGCTAACAAAACAGCCCCAACAATCAACGATAACAGAAGCCTTGCCGTTGAACTCCTCTCGTAAACAACCGTTACGCCATCCTCTGCTTTTATGCCGAGCTGCTGTTCAACGTCACGAAGCTTCTCTTCAAATCTGTGACTGTCGATGATGTTCATGTGGTAGGTTTTGTGTTCAGCCTGAAGAGGAAAAAACAACACGAAGAAAAGCAGAAAAAGAATAAACTGCAGCCGATGCTTTGGAAAAATGCGGAAGCAGTAGTAGGCATAAGAGAACGGATATTAAAAAGCACCAAAAATTCAACTGTCGCAACTGCTAGATGGATTTTTGACTTTCAAAAGATGGTAAAAGAAGAAAACAAGGAGTGGATAAAACCAGACCTTGACTCAAGATGAAAAAGACAAAAAATGCTCTGAAAACATCATTCAATAAAACGAGAAGTCCTCCAAAACCAAAGATTCTTAAGCCGACATGATGTGAGGTCACACAAAAAAAATATTTCAAAAATAATTGATGTCGTCAGGATGTTCAAATTTTGAGTACCTATGTGATTTTTAAATGCGGCCCGACAGCTGGTGCAAAAATGAGCAAAATCGGATGTGGTCAGATGGGGGGTCGTGGGTTACTTCCCTGAAATGTAACCATTTGATGTGAACCGACCCGTAAGAAATTTTTTACAGTTGACAAGAGTTTTATAGAGACAGAACACCAGCAGTGAAAATGCTGTCCGAAAAGGCAGTATCAAAAAGCCCTTAGGTTGTTTTGAATTAAAAAAAAAATACAAAAACAAGTAACATACCCACCTTCACCTACCCTTTTTCCTTTAATAATAGCACCATCATGCAAGGTAATGGTGACAATGTTAACATCTGGTCTGACTGCTATCTCTTCAACCTCTCCCTTTGCAAGCATTTGATAAATGAACTCATTCCACGACACAAAGCGAACCACCTAGCAAAGCACGAAAGAGAAAGTCCGGTAGATGGGTAGAAATATCAGATCCAGACATAGAGAGTTCACATGTTTAGAGAGAAACACTATCATGAGGCGCAGCTAGGATCCAATCATCATTCAGAGAAACAAAGGTGGAAATGACAAGAACCAAGGATGAAAAACCACAATGGTTTCTGAATGAGAGAGAAACTGGTGCAGAGCAAATAAAAGATCTGCTTTTTAGCAGATTTTTGCAACTACAGATTCACGAACTGGCTAAGGAAAATAGAATCCAGTAAAGCGGTCTACCTGCACTGTCTTCACCAAAGTGGGAGGGTGGGAAGGTCTGTTCCCACCATTTTCGAGCTTTTTGTCAATGTCATTTTCCAATTTCAAAACAATGGCATGGGTTGGATTGATAAAATGCAGACCCCTGTTTGGGGAGCAGTAAGGATATACGAGTTCACCATGCCTGTTTTGTTGCCTTGTTGGATTGCCAAAAATGGTTACAGTTTCCATCTCAGCATCAATAAAGGCATTTTTGATTGGCAAATGATTGTGTTGCATGAGCTCAACTTCACCAAAGGAGAGAATACCAGGCAGAAAAAATTGCACCTTAAAAAGAATATAGGTAATGAAACAAATTAATGAATACTCAAAAAAAACACCGATTGATTGATTTGAAAATATATCACTGATGCGGTGTCTCGTCAGGTCCTGGGGACTGACGAGACACCACAGGTCTATAACAACATCCTGGATCCTGGTGCTCCCGGTCGAAACAGGCTCAACCTGGACTTCCGGCCAAAAGGAAGAACTGCCTTCCAAAGGTGCTGATGTCCTACGCTTGGCCACGTAATTGGCCAGTTACCAGAGAAGGGGGTTTTGGTCATCCTTTGCGGGTACGTGACGTCCTCAGGTGCACCTATGAACCAGTTCGAGAAGTCAAAAGGAGTTAGAAACATCAGGGCTGGTTGCAAGATGTGCCACTAAAAATATATACAGGGTTCCCACAACTTTTTGAGTTTTCATTTCCCTGACTTTCCCTGACTTTTGTCAACCCATTTCCCTGACTTTCCCTGACTTTTGTCAACTCATTTTCCTGACTTTCCCTGACCTTTGCCAGAGCCATAAATGATGAAGTTGAACAGCTGAGGCCGCCATTGCGAAAATACGTAGTTCAAGGAGACTCCCGCCAGAGCGCAGGTCGTTCGAAACAAGACGGGAAAAGGAACAAATTGAGCTTTTGACGCTGAACAGAGATGAGCGCAATGTCCGTGTTTTTGATGATTCTTCCATCCAAGTCGAAGTTGCAATGTTGCATTGCTCTCTGAGCCTCCTTCACAGGCTCTGTTGACTCAGGTTGACTGTTGTGATTCTCAGAACGAACGGTGCGTCTGCCTCTTCTTGCTCCCTCCATCATTATGCTGCCTGTGCCGCCCACTCGGTCAGTCTCCAAGGTGTGTTCGTCGTGCTCTGCCTGGCTCGCTGTCACCAGTCTGTCGTTCGTTTGAGTTCCTGCGTTTCTGCTGCTTTGTGTTCTTGGTGGTGGATGATCCGAGTCGAAATGCCTTCTTGTTTTGTGCCTGGCTGTTCCTCAGGATATGATCAGTCGCTGTCCAAAATTAGTTTTTTTCAACCTCCAAAAAGTCCTGAACTTTTTGAGAAATGGCAAAAAGCCATTCCTCGCAAAGATTTAACCTTTTCGAGCAAATCGTACATTTGCGAGAAGCACTTCTCATCAAGTTTAA
>JASGXE010007073.1:0-30489 GCA_030068105.1 Sinentomon sp. SZTP_YWyxl | reverse complement strand
GTAAGAAATTTTTTTTTTAGAGAAGTAATTAGAGAAGAAAAAAAAGCGACAAGAGTCAAAGGTCACGCGAAAGGGTCACAAATTCGGTGGGACGATGTGCGAAATGCAGGGACGCCAGAGCTCTAGAGATGAGCTGGGACATGGGCGGAAGGCAATTCCAATCTCTGATTGTTTTGGGGAAATAATGAATTAAGTAAGGTTTTGGTTTTGCAAACAGGAAAACTTTGGGAAAGAGCATTGTCTTTTCTGTGGTGAATGTGCTGAATAGCCAGCAGGCATAGAGAAATTCACTGATTTGGTGAGTTATAAGGTTGATCTTTCACTCCCTTCCCCTCCCAATAATTTGCGAAGATTTTGAAAGAAGATTAGCAAATGTTTGCACCCAGATTAGAGCGAAAAGGTGCCGACAGACAGCGAATTACTGCCATTATGGTTGTAATTTCGCTGGTGTTTCGTCCATTTTACACCCACTGAATATTTTGACATTGATATTATGGCACTGATGTATACTGCTGTATCATCCATGATTTAAAGATAATCATCATCATCATCAATCATGTAATCATGATGGATGGACATCAAGTAGTGATGTTTGGACATGATGTGTGGACATTATATTCTAAATTTCCAGTCGGATATAGTGTGACACTTCCGGCGGAGAGATCATCACGGGGTTAACGCTAACTCCGGGCAACGAGGTAAATTTTTTCCATTGGAGCAGATGGCAAAAATTTACCTCGCAGCTCGGAGTTAGCGTTAACCCCGCATTGATCTCTCCGCCGTTCAAAACTCAAAAACAAGATGCTCATTGAAAATTACTGTGACAAGAAAGAATAAAATAAAATAGAACAAACTAAATCCAGGGCCTCGTGACAGATAATGTAATATGTAATATGTAATGTATGTAATGTAATGTAATGTAATGTAATGTATGTAATGTAATGTAATGTAATGTAATGTATAATGTAATGTAATGTAATGTAATGTAATGTAATGTAATGTAATGTAATGTAATGTAATGTAATGTAATGTAATGTAATGTAATGTAATGTAATGTGATGTAATGTAATGTGAAGCAAATGTAATGACAGGAAATGTAAAAATGTGATGTATACTGGCGGCGGAAAAAGATTACCCAACATGTGAAAAACTTCCATTCTTGAGATTTTAGCAAAAACTCCATGCTGTAGAAATAAAAAATCCTCTTTCATCACTTATGTCAAAATCTGACACCTCTAGAAAGCTCCGTTGCAATTTGGCTCTTTAATTTCTACCAAATGCATAAGAGTAAAAAGAAAGAAATAAAGTATCGGAGGCAACAATTAAATGGGAAAAACACATGTGTGAGTAATCTTTTTCCGCCGCCACGATACCTAATAATGTAATGAAATGCAATGTAATGTTACGTCCACTGTAATGGCATACAAACAAGGGGCATTTTTTCACCATGCAGGAGTTGCAAGAAACCGAAAGTAATTCCAGCAAACTGTGTCGTTATTGCGAGTTTTTTAATGCAGGAATCAGAAATCACAATAAGCTGAAAACACCCCAACCTCAGATACCGTTCTGAGCCGCAGAGGCGAAATATTTTAAACGCCTAACCCACATACAGAGTTTACCAAATGTCTTCGAACATATGAGAAATTTTGAAGGCGAGGCAATTCAGGTCCCATCATATTTCAACAGAGCTTGATGCAACATCACGCCTTACACGAGTGTCATGATGTTTTGCTGCGCGCGACGCCATGTATTCTAAATGACCCCTGTGTCGAAACCGAGCTCCTGTGTGTTCGAAAACTTTTGGTAAGGTGTGTACATGCTCATTCGAGACGTGACGGGTAATTACCCGCATTTATAATCGTATCAAAATGAATTGGAGTGTCGACAAAGGCATCCCATCGCCAAAAATTAAACGCGAATTGGTTTGGTTGTGGCCGCAATTGGCAGACAATCACGACAAGATGACTGTGAAGACATGCAGTGTGTCCAGTAAAAACAATTGTGCATTGCGCCTAGTCATAAAATGCGATTTTCGTCCGCTGCCATCTGCAGCACTACCCAAAAAGCAGCTCAATGCTCGAGCAAATTGCAGAAAAACAGAAAACACAAAATGAAGCTAGCAGAGCCAGCACGAAGTTCCGATAGAAACCCAGACCAGGAGCAAATGCCTGAATGGAATGTTTACGAATAAGGGCTCTATTGGAAAGAATGAGAATTGAAGAAAATGACAATTTTATCAGTGTATTTTTGAAAACTTTTGAATCCACGCAAGTAATTGTTACTTCTTGGATAATATTGCGCCCGGCCTTCTTGAGGACTATCCAAAAGTCTACAACTATAAATTTTGTCAAAGACCACGAATATATATTTTATGAAGTTTTTCAGGTCACCCTGTTGAATCGGTGGCAAGAAGTACTCCATAGCCAAGCCAAAAGTTTTTCGAAAGACATTTCCGAATCATCGAACTCCTGTGAGAGAGTTTATGTTTCATCGTCACAATAATGCTTTTGAATTATTGTCCATCATATTTTGTTGGTCCCCAAAATGAGGTGGGGCACTAAAGAACCAAGAGGATTCCTGACGGACCGCCCCTTCGTTTGGAGAAACGCAGAATTTGTGACGTATTTTTTGAAAAATTAAATAACTTCTCATCTGGAGACTGCTCGCATACAGGGTGCCCGATATGTCAGCTGTCAGAGGGCAGCACTCCGTCAAGCAGCAATCTGATTTCTCTCAAAATCAGTCTAAATCAATGGGAAGGGTCAAATGCTGCACCACACGTTGATCAAAAGCCCACCTCCAATGTCACAGTTGCAATTGAGAACGCTCTCGTTGAGAATAAACTGGGATAGCAAAGCGGTAAACGTATGCATAGCATCACAACATATTGTGGTGACAGTTCAAATTTGACAGTTCAAAAGTGACAGTACAAAAGTGACAGTTCAAAAGCGACAGTTCAAAAGTGACCGTTCAAATTTAAATAACTCTGTATTATCTGTCGCATTCCCACCACATCAACAGAAACACCCGGTTTTCAAATTCTCACAACAAACTTGACTCTGAGAAATTAAAGTTTTCGAATTTCTCATCTGTCGTAATCAAGCACTTCCATGATAAAAAAAAACACGTGCGCGTTGATCATTATTTGCACACCACGCTGCTAATTTCCTTCCTGGTGTGAAGTTCGTAAATGAAAACAAAAACACGTGTCTGCAAATATGGGGCATTGTTCTCCTTGCGAGCCCAAGGTGTACAACAAAGGTTCATGCAGAGCCATCGGCCGCATGGCTGTCAGCTCATGATGGAAAATGATGGAAGGGTAGAGTTCAGACGCCCTGCATCGCTTCACTTGCTTGCACACCCAGAAACGGGGTCCAGCACTTATTTATCGTGCACCATGTATGCAAACGAGTCAAATAAATAGTTGGCTACTGGCCAGTTAGTGGATGCAACATGACTGAAAAATTGCCGGCATGTGGCACTGTACGGTATTGGCGCGTGCTAACTTTGCCCCAGACAAGCCCTCACACCACCACACATGCACACACGATTCGGGATCTCTGATTTCTCGACGCAGAGCACACGTCTTCCGTGTAAACAAGAACGTTATTTTCCGGAGGTGAATGACATTCTTCCTCGCACCTCTCGTATGCCATATGCTGGATCTACTTAACTATTTCTACGAGACCATTTTTTCCGGAGTTGTCTCAGCAGGACACGCAGGCAACTCCTGCCTGATCCACAATCCTGGCGAATGCTGCAGTGCCCCTTGGCAATTAGTGTGCGTCGAGCCAAGCTTCTCTCCCTTTAGGTACTGGAAATTTTCGCCATCTCCTCCTCATGGAAACTTGGCTGTTTTTGGACCTCTTCGCTGCCAATGGATAACCCCCATTGCCCAAATTGGAGACGATTGAAAGAGGGTCGCCTGACATTCTCACTGACCAAATCAAAGCGCTGTGCCGATTGTACACAAAACGCCCGTTATGTCGCAGAAAAAGATGGGTTTGTCACGGTGAACTCATGCAATTTTGCAGCTCAGCGTTGCAAAGATGGATTTGAGTGAAATCTTGAGAGTGGCTTTTAATAATTCTTGCAGTCACAAAAATTGCCGATTTGAAAACGTTTAACGTTCTCAAATCGGCCATTTGAGTGACTGTTTGACGGTCTCAAACATTTGAGAACCTTCTCAACTTTTCAGTTATGGGGAAATTTGAGAGAAATCTGACTTAAGAACCCTATCAGCACTGATGGACATTCTGTGATAAGGCACCAGGTCAGTGGTACATATGCGCTTCGTTGCTTAACAAGCAAAGTATCCCTAACATCGTTGTTTAACAAGTATCCCTCACCAGCCATTCGTGGTTCAGAGCACATGTGAACAGAGCAAGGAAACAAAGCTTGTTCGATCCCTGGCAAACAGTCGCTGGCCTATTCCACATTCGCAACATTGTATAGCAACGCCTCCTCGAAGACAGCCTTCTCGCAGGAAAGGGTTTGAGTTTTTTACCAAATCAAACACTTCTCGCCTCAGTCATTGCATAAGTTTAAAATAATTCCTGAGTGGAACTGTGGATGGTATTTAAACAAAAAATGTTCCAGTGGGGGAGAGATTCACTATCAACATCTGTCATGGTGAATTAAAAATCGAGTTTAAAATGGAAAAAGGTTACATTTTATACAGTGATCACAATTTATCGGAATGCTGGAATACTCGTACCTACTCCTCATTCCACTTGAAGATATGAGCTAAGAATGCTCCCAAGTGTGCTCAGAGTGAATTCAGAATTCTTTCAACAATAAAACTCTGTCGAAAACTTCAGTCTCGGCATAGAAATTAAAGTTTTTCTGTGCATTTAAATGGGAGAGTGTGAAGCATTCTCAGTTTTTTCTTCAAATGGAACAAGGTGTAGGTATAGCTGAATCAACGTCCACAAATTTGAGGACTTTTTCTTCACAACATGACCAGTGGTAACAGATCGTTCATGACCTTGCAGACTTGTCATTTTCCAATTCGAATTTATACATATTTCTTGGCTCAGAAGCATTAATTTCCAAACAAAAGTAATTTGATGTATAGGTAGATACTCGAAAATTTGATGAAGGCAAAAGGAAGCCTGAACCAAACACGTCGCGACAATTTGGTCTTTTTTGTCATTCAGTCGCGCCAGGTCGTGACTTGAGAAAATGAGCGAAAGGTCGCTGGAACAAAAATCAGTCGCGTCACCCGAAAAACAGATGAAAAGATTAAATATTCTCATTTCGAAATACGATTGGAACACGAAAGGGTCTTCAACCCTTACAGCTAGACGTTTGACCGCACCCTTAAATGTTCAGAACCCCCTTGAAGGAAAAAACTAAGAAAATGTTTCCCCTTTTCTACCGCGACACCCTCCATAATAGAATCGAAATTCCGGCACTGAATTTAATCCCGAGCACTTTCTGCGAATACTGGCATCACTTTATTAGTCTGCCCGAATGATTTATTTTGCGGCCAAAAAAGTCAGCGACCTCTGCTGGAATGATTCAGTCATTTATTTCTATTTATTTATTTGCGTACGTATATCCAAAAACTTAAACAGTACACTCGCAATAAAATGGTGAAATAGATTCAAAATAATAAAACAAAAATAAAACGGGACGGTTGACTGCGGCTGCTTTGGATGTGTCCTGATTCTCAGATAGAGAAAATTGCAGGCTGGATATAGAGTTATGATGGATGGGAAGCAGGCGTTTAAAATATGCTAAACTGCCGACACAATATGGTCGTAAAGCATAAATTGACAGTAGCGAATATACATGTGCACAATTGCATAGGCCGTTGGGCACAGCAGACAATATCGGGTGCCAATATAGGTTGATGTGATGTGATGTGAAAAAGTCGCATAATGCGAAATTTCTGCACTATTCTGTCGTCGAACGCGTCGTGTCTGGAAGTAATAATTCTGACTGGTTTCGCGTTGAACATTCGGGTTTGAAGGGAACGCGTCGGCGTAAGGGTCGAGTGTGAAAACCACCCAAGTCGCAAAAAACGAAGACAATGGGCCGATTTTTTAAACGAAGCCCATCTTTTAGGATGGGCCGATTTGTTAAACGAAGCCCATCTTTTAGACCGCGGATTCTTTTCCTTTTGTGTACAAAATTGCATTTAAAAAGAAAATAATCCGCGGCCTAAAAGATGGGCTTCGTTTAAAAAATCGGCCCAATGGGAACATTTTTCTTTGAATGGAATTGCTTACGACGGACACCGGACGGAAAACAGGCTGTATTCGCGATTGGATCACAATTCTCACACACGAAATCAAATGGGGATGCATTGCAATTTTACAAAAACAAAAAATTCGCAGAAATAAAAGTTTCCATTTTTTATCCATGTTGCACTGTGTGGTTCTTTCATTTCTTACTCTAATAACGGAGGCAACACTGAAAGAGGAAAAACATGTGCGGGCAATTAATTGCGTCACCACAAAACCCTGAGTTTTTTCATGCAAGCACAAGAGTAGCCGTCAAGGCTCTTGCACTTGCATGAAGAAAGGGAAGATCGAAAAAGCCAAGCACAATATGAAGACATTGATACATAATATATATCTACACACGAAATCTAGTGAAGCAAGTGTCGAAAGTGTGACTGAACAGCCATTTTAAAGCGATGAATACTCGTTTCAGTGTGACATTGGATCGGGAGGGATCTATTGGATCTATACATAAGAACAGCTTGGTAGAGGGGACTCTTCTCAAAAATTGCTGTCTTATGAGAATGGACCTGTGGCAACTGAGAAAATCTAGTTGGGTACGAATGTGAAGAAAATGTCAGCTCATCGTATAAATGTAGGGAGGCGATTTCTGCTGGAGAGACTTGTGCAACTGCAACGTGACAAGACTAACTTTTCGACGAATTGTGGGTCTAGCTAAGCCAAGTTCGTTAACAGCGCCACTAATATGATCATATTTTCTGAGTCCAGTTGCGAACCTCACAAGCATATTGGAAACTTTTTTCAACTTTTTGCAAAGAGCCCTGAGGGGCGCAAATATAAATTCTGCTGCAGTAGTCTGTAATTGGGATAAAAAAGACACACAGTAAGCCTGAGTTTTTGGTAACACTTCGGAATCCCTGACTACATGGGGATTCGGCAATTTCCCGGACTTACGGTATTCCTTATTCGTGATTAAAGCTAACCAAACCTGAACTAACCTCTCCGACCTTTGCCAAAAATGATTCGGTTCATGTGGTTTGTTTGGTAGGTGCATTATGCTCGGAGAGGTTAGGTTGTGTTTGGTTAGCTTTTTATTACGTATGAGGAATTCCGTATAACGTCCGAATCCTCATGTGGTCAGGGATTCCGAGGTGTAACCGATTTTTTCCCTTGTCAAGCTGGTAGCCAACACGATTAAGAACATGATAAAAGAATAACAAAAGAAATTTACTTGCAAAATGTGTTTTTAAACGTATTGCTTTGGTTTTATTCCATTCAACTGTGCGATATGACAGGTGAATGAAATTTTGGACGACTGTCATGACTATCGATGGTTTCTCAGTTTACTGCCCCCGGAAGCTTATTTAAGAAATGAGTACGCGTTTGGGCCCTTTTCCATCTAACTCCGTGTTAAAGTTCCGACCCTCCGAAAACGGGTAAAAACGCAAGAAACAATGGCAAAAGGTTAGGTTAGGTCAGGTTAGGTTTGGTTAGAGTAGGTTTGAAAGTTGGACAGGTTGGGTTTGGTTAGATTAGCTTTATTTTTCACTTTTTCGATACGCGCAAAATCGGGATATGCCCAAACGCGTACTCATTTCTTAAATTCGCCCCCGGAAATGTTAAACCGTTTTCGCGCGAAGATCTTATTTCTGCGGCGACGTCCTTCATGTGCTGTAGAAATGAAATTCGTGAATTGTCACTCTCACAGGGTTTCAAACTTTAAAGAAATCTTCAATTTGACAAAAATGTCAGAACACAGAGGAAATTGACTGAAATCCATCATGGAAATTGACTGAAATCCCGTTATTTCCAACAGACATTTACACTTACCGTTTAGCTCTGACCCGAAGTCGCCGACTAGGAACAATTTGTTTTCCGTTTTTGAACCATGAGATCCTGGGAGGCGGGTTTCCCTTCGTGACTATGCACCTAAGCCGTAACCTGTCACGCTCCTTCAAGGTGACGTCACGGATTCCAGCTACCCTTGGTGAAACCACTGAAAAAAGTAAGAAACAAAAATATGATTTTTGAATGATGATATGACGAAGGGCATTGTTCGAAGGGTGAGGCCGACCCTCTGGAGACTATAGAATGAGAATTAGCGGCAATTGGGAGAGTAAGGCGCAAAAGGAGAAGAAATTTGAACAATTATGAGTAAAGTCCAGTGGCGTGGAGAATGGGGTCACCGGGAGACACGTAGGTACTACTCCTGCGCTTTTGTGTACTCAACCAAAGTCCTTTTCGAGAACGGTCCTAAAAAAGTGTGCGGTTCTAAAAAGAGGACCGCATACCAATCAAACTTTTTGACGAAAAATTATCGGAGAATGTCCTCTGCGTTACTCTGTAAAAGATTCAATTTCTGAAAATGCGCTAGATTTTGGGGAACTCCGCCCCACAAATCCCCAACATGAACAGAAAACGATGAAAACAATTATTGTCGGTTAATCTTTTCCCAGCTTTTTCCGAGGATATCCTCGGAAAAAGCTACGCCCCTGTAGCTGCTGTTGTTGGTACTGATCAAATATGTACTGATCAAGGCCAGGCACGGACTGAACAAGGCTGAGGATTGTGTAAGGTAGGATTAAAAATGTTAGAGCTCTGGATATCTGGAGTACCAATAATTATTCCTGTCACTCTGAGTTCGAGAACAGTTATTGGCTTTTTGATGCACTTTTCAGCATGAGATGCAAAAGGTCCGGCCCCACGGCGAACACAACCTTGCGCCTCGCAGAAATCATAACGCGAAAAACAAAGTTTCTGCTGCAATGAAATTTCAAAATAAAAAACGACAGTTCCCAAACAGCGGGGGAGCGAAATGTTTTCCATTGTTTTATGATGATGGGTCTGTACAGCGTGTCCAATGAATCCCGAATTTTAATTTGTCCTTTCTATCACTCCACGTTTCAAAGTTAGCTGTTCGCAGCCCCCTTTTGAAGACAAGAGGCATGGAGATTAGAAAGACATAGGTGTTTGGGCCGTTTGGGGATGGAGTTGGGGAAGAAAGAAGGATGTGGTTAAGAAAGGGTTTTAGGGTGTACGAAGGATGAGGATGTTGAAAGAGTTAGTTGGTGTTTGAATAGGATTAAAGGAGAAAGGAGAGGTCAACAAAATGCATAACAAACAGGTTGATGGGGGGTATGAAGGGCGTTAAGGAGGAGATCGCAGGAAAGGGTTTAGATAGGAGTTAAGGTTAAGGAGTTAATTTAATTTAAGGAGTTAATGCAATGGAAGGGAAGCATTACCTGTTTGGTGTGGTCGTGTGAAGCGTGGCTTGAATTCTCGTGTTTTTTTTTCGAAGAAAGATGGTCCATATTGGCGTTAGTTGTAACAAACTTTTTTTAAACCATAAAAAATTATCAATTAAAATCTTATCAAACTTGTCGTTGTAACAAACTGTTATAAACTGCTACTATCCACCATTTTAAAGAATCTGGAATGCTTGTGTCTGCATTCTACCAGCTGCAGCGTCAACCCTCCTGCACGCATCAAGGAGCGACTCTATTTCGCAGCACTTTCATGTGCTGAAAATGTGGTTTTTCCAAAGTTCAATTCATTGCACGCCCTGTAGCTGCATTCATACTCGCGAGTAAAATTCGGATTTGGTTTTACAGCAGCAATAATAAAGCTGTTCCGTTAGGCAATGAAATTCTTACTCTCTGCAATTACATTAGGAGAGGCACAAATGCTTTGTTGCCGACCACCGTTCCCATTCCAATGGTGGACTCGCATAGCAATCTTCATCATTTTAGAGCCGGCACAATAATCGGCGATTACCTCATATCTATCTTTTTGCGAATCTGCAAACTGTCAGGGCAGGTCAAGTGCATCCCGAGATGCAGCCCCCGCAGGCAACTTTCTCGATAGATGGTGGTTTCTAGTATCTATTCACGGAGCGAACAGTAGTCCCACGCACGGAAATAAAACATCTATCTTCACTTCAGCGGGAACGTCCGCAAATGTGTTTCGCCAATTGGCAAATCTCCTTTTTCTTCATCACTGGCGATCATTACTCTCATAATTTTGCACGTGCGTCCGTAGCCATGCAAAGTCCTGCCCATTTTAGCAGCATACCCACTTCCAAAATTACTCGTAAAATAGAACAATTTGAAAGAATTATTATTATTTTATCGGTATTTTTTGAAAAGTTTAAGTTTTCTTAACCGAATATGAAAATGCATGGGACATCTCTGTCGAATGAGCTGTTAAGACGCCGTTAATTCTGCTTCAGAATCAAAGTGCAGATACATCTGCAAGTCATCTGCATAAAGATGACAAGAACAATGCCCATCCAAAATGTTCCCAATATCATAAATGAAGATTGAGAAAAATAGAGGACCAAGAATAAAACCCTGTGAGGCACCCAGCTTGCTCTACAAGACTCCGACCGGCATTCAGGAACTTGAGTTTTTACTGCCTCAGGAAGGGTGCGATTTGATCAGTTTTGATGCTGAGGCACAGAAATTTAGATTCTGAAATTTAAATTCGAAGAAAAATGTCGTGGGGGACAGAATCAAGAGCTTTCGAAAAATCCAACAGCACAAGTATCGTTCCCTGCAAAATCTCCGGGGCAGTAAAAATGTCCGGCACAATTTTCAGAAGATCGGTGGAAGATAGTGGAATTTCCAAAAAAGACACGATTTGACCATGCAACAACCTCTCCATGACTTAGGGGAACTGTGGGAGAACACTGATTATCCTATAATCCTCAAGCGCAAATTAAATGCTCTTTTTTGTAGAGAAGGTAAACTGGAGCTCGCTTCCTTACGGAGGAAAGAGTGCCTGTCAAAATAGCCGTGTTCATGATATGTGCAAGTGGAACCAAAATGTATGACAGCGACATTTGATCACAACTGAAACATCATCAAGGCTCAACAAGTGAAAAATTGAACCTATATTCACGCGAACAGCCTGACTCAAAACAGACTCGAATTCTCTGACATAGCCGGACTCATTGCCGCTGACGTCAATCGCAGCAGAATTTCCTTGCAGTACCTGAGTTGAACTCGAAGAGCAAGACAAGTGCTTGTTTAGCTGCTCAGACGTAAAGGGCAGCAGCTGCCTTGAGGTAGTTGCGTTTTTCTTTGAATTTTTGTGAATGTCCAGGGAGCTGAGTCTCCGTTTCGTGGCCGGGAAAAACTGCTGGGCCATCGAACCTGAAGCTGCACAGTGAAAAGAGTTGAGCCCGGCCCAAAATGCATTGCTATTTGCCACCTGACTGCATTTACGGGCGTTGATATAAATTTTTCGCAACCTTGTTATAGTCTGCTGACATTCGTGTATTGATGAGAAAAGTGAGAACGAAGTTTTCTGAATTGGAAGCCGCAATCCCCATTGTCGTGCAGTCGGGAGAGAAGGAGAGTGCGATATTTGCGAAGCCCTATTCCTCCTTTTCGTATTTGGCTATTTCTAAGGCTATTTCTTCATATCCATCAATTTCCGGGTTTTCAAGGTGAAAATTTAATTTCCCGGTAATTTCCATGTTTTCCAGGAATTACAGCCCGGTAGCAACCCTGTAAATGTCGCCTCCCGTCCCGTGTTCGAAGTGTTTTGGCGGGAAATGTAGGTACAATATTTCTTTTGATCATACAATTGCGGTTGTACGTACTGAAATCCATCGGTTCTCTTTGAAGTTCTTTCATCCCGAGTTTGAATCTTCGCCGTGAACAAAGAGCAACTCAACGAAAGCTCACCATCTGTGCGGTTTTGGCGGTTGTGCGGTGGTATACGAGCATTGTGGTGTAACCGCCCGCTCTGGAGCCCGCGCAGAGGTTGGAGTAATTTCGGAATTAAAAGTGAGTTCGTGTTAATCATAATTTAGATAAAAGTAATCAACACACCATTTCATGAGTTTTGCGACTGCAGGGTGCTTCGAGAAAAAATCCCCATAGAAGTCGAGGAACCGCAATGGCGCAGAGATGACGGATTGGTCATCCGCAAACATAAATAAACATCGACAAACATCGACTTCTGCTGAAATTTTCGCATCGAAAACAAAACGGCAGAATCAACCAGCATATTTTGGTCCCATTAACGCAACAAGGCATTTATGCTACAATTGGCCCCATTAACACAGCTAGGCATTTATGATACAATTGGTCCCATTAACGCAGCTATAGGCATTTATCCGTATGATTCAATTGGTCCCATTAACGCTGCTAAGCATTCATGATTCAATTGGTCCCATTAATGCAGCGAGGCATTTATGATTCAATTAGTCCCATCAACGCAGCTTGGCATTTTTTGTTCATTATTGGTCCCATTAACGCAGCGAGGCATTTATGATTCAATTAGTCCCATTAACGCAGCTTGGCATTTTTTGTTCAATTGGTCCCATTAACGCAGCGAGGCATTTATGATTCAATTGGTCCCATTAACGCAGCTCGCCATTTATGATTCAATTCGTGCCATTAACGCAGCTAGGCATTTCAGATTCAATTGATCCCATTTCGCAGCAAGGCATTTATGATTCAATTGGGCCCATTAACACAAGACATAAATGACTGTGCCAAGACACCGCGATCCGAGGGCAACCATATTTCTGATCAACGAGGGCTAAAGGCAGGCAATAAATCCACAATGACACTCTTTTGGACACACTGCAAGTCATACGACCGTATTACTAATTGCAAGTCACCCTCAGGATCAACTCAATAACCAATTCAATGGATAGATTTGTGTTGCAAAAATTTCATTTCTATGCACAACGCTTATTCCTTTTTCGTTGTTGCATTGAAAGATGCATATGCTGTTGAATTGACTATCGAGTTGAACTGAGGGTGTATTGAAATGGGGAATGCGGCTGACTCTCCTTTTCCACATGAAACCGAGAATGCTCTTAAGTATGCTTGGGGGAAAACCAGAATCCCTCCAACAAAAAAACCCTGCTGCAAACGGACGATTCAGCATAGAAATCAGTTTCACTGTTGGAGAGTAAAGCACTGTCGGTTTAAATCGGCAAATGGAATAAGGCAAGGAGCACTTTGGCATCCCTTTAGAGCAAAATCAGTTGACCATAATTTTCCCACAGTCAACACGATCAGAAAAAGCGGCAACAACAGACAAAATTGCAGCTAGAGCTTTTAAACCATCCTGGAAATGGCGACGAAGAGACGTTTCCATATAAGGCCATGCCATTTGTCTGTACCACCCGGTAAAAAGCCATGCATTCAAAGTAACAAGTCTAATATTTCCTACGTGAAGCAATTATACAGCGAACGGTCACGACACGACTCTATGCAGAGGGCGAGTACTGTACGCTAAGTTGCGGTGAAAATAGCGTAACTCAAAAAGCTAATGATAAGACTCTCTCCAGTATGAAGCAAATGGCAAGGCACCGACTGCGCGTAAAAGAAAGCAGATTCATGACCGACCGGCGATCGGTGAGTGAAGAAGAGCTGGCAGTCGACCGTCGATGCAATTAGCTCCTTTTACAGCGTGCTTCTTCGCCGCGCGCGAACGCCAAGTTCATCCCGCACCAGGACATTGATTGCCTGACTGTTGACACACACGTTCACCTGAGAGTTCTCAAGTTCACCTGTTGTTGCTGAGTCTTTCGATACCAACAAAGATGCCTCAAAATCTTCATAAGCCCGTGACAGCGATTACAATATGCGCTGCGTGTCCACTGTGGTTCTGATCAAAGCCACTTTGGTTGGTCATCTTGTCAGAAAGCACAAAGTTCTTTGCATTTTCCCCAAGAAATGTCCTTTTGTGACCAAGAAATTCCTCGCCTGTCATTCAAACTTTGGCAAAGATGTACTCGTGGAAGCCTGCACACCGTTGAGAAATTTTTGTTGCCGCATGCAGACAAGTACCACAGTGTATACCCGGCCTAACTACCTCCTCGTGATGAGTTGTGGTTTTCGTTTTTGTTCTCAGCGGTTACAACTTACAAGCTCTTTTCGCAGATAAGGCAATCCAAAGTCCGTTTTTGAGTGTCCTCGTAGCGTAGGTCCACAACACGTGGACCATTGTCGATGTCAACGCCCAGGACTCAACGAGCGCGATTGTCCGGTCCCGCTCTTCTGCGGGCAGTGTAATGCTTTCCTGGTGTGACGACTTCAGACCTATATCCTGCTGAAAGGTCTTGATATCAAATTCGACAACTGCAGAAAAAGTTCCCACGTGGAACTCAATCCTTAAATCAAGAAGCTTAATTTTAACAGAACGTTTGAGGTAAACAACTGTTCAATTTCCAATTGATCAGCAGACAAAAATTCCAGGTGGTCTTTATTTGGATCATTTCCCTAATCTCCAAACTACCAAGTGACAAACAAAGTTGTGAAGCAATTGAAACTGCACTGGAACAGACGCTGCCTCATTCCAGAAACTCTCTCAAGGTTGAGAAGTTTCTTGAACGAGAGCGACTCGACTTGTCAGAAATTCCTTCATTTGCAACAGATTTGTGAAGAATCACTTTTGTAAGAAGTTTCTCATCGCTTGGAGAATTTCTGAAAGAAGGTCTCCGAACCCTGAGATGTGACGGTCTCATGTCCATGAATTAATCGTCCCTGTCGACGAATGAATCGCCCTTGTTGAAGATTGAATCGTCCTTGTCGACGAATGAGTCGTCCAAGTCAATGAATGATTTGTCTATAGGTCGTCGAATGATCGTCCATGCCAATCAATATCGTCCATCTCGACGAATGAATCCATTTCGATGAATGAATCGTAGCTGTCGGCGAATGAACCATCCTTGTGGACGCATGAATCCTCCATGTCGAAGAATTATTTACCCATGTCGACGAATGATAGTCGTCTATGTCAACGAATGAATCGTCTGTCGTCGAATGAATGGGCCATGCCGACCACTTCGAGGAATGAATCCATTTCGTCCACTTCGAGGAATGAATCCATTTCGATGAACGAATTGTCATCAATATCAATGAATTGCCATCAATGAATCATCCATTGTAATGATCAGTTTTTGTGCACTTCAGTTCAGAGGGACTGACCTCGTGGGTGCAACTGTTGACGACCTCCTGTTGCAAAGATTTGTGCAGTCTGTGCTGACCTAGTAACGAAAAGAACGCTTTCAGAAAAACAGACAGTGCGACCGTGAGAGATGAGAGAGAGAGATTTTATATGCTTTTTCAGTTGCACTGCAACAAAATCGCGGATCGCCTGCAAAGTAACAACTTGATTTTCAAGGCCAAAATGAGGAAACGCGAAATGGCAAAAAAAATTCTACAACATTCCTTGCATCAAGTTACAACATATGCCTTGACAACAAAAATGAACGAAGCAGGTTGGCTTCGTTCAATGACGCCTCACCTACTGCAGTAATAACCTTCACCCCAATCCTTTGGAAACCTTTTGCCTGGAGAAACAAAGCCTCCGTAACCTTAAAGACAACTTTCAATGTGCAAAGATTCCGGATACAGATCGTTAACTTTTGACAGGATGTTCGCTATGAGTTTAGTGGTTTGGGAAACGCATCCAGGAATTTAATGCCTGCCGTCGCAGGACAAGCCGCAATTGCCCAATCGGATTCTGCTCTTGCAAATATGTAGAACTTTAGAAGCATGAAAAAAACAGGCAGCAGAAATGTGCTACTGAAAGTCAACTAGACTGCTACCCGTGCAAGGAAGAACCCACGTGCTACACGATCCTGAAACGCACCAGAATCCCAGCCTGTTACATCCGTGTGGCTCCACAGCCAAAAATAATACCGAAAGCTCAATTACATAAAAAAGAGGTCGTATTTTCTCCGCGTGGACAATTCTTGGATTTTCTGGTCTGTTCTTTTGAAGCCAAGGACCCACAACCCAGCCCTGACGCAGATTCATTTCTTGACTCCCGTCAGAAAAGCAGCAGATAAAAGTCACTGCATTAATCTGCTATGCAAGTACGAATATCACTGAATTTGCATTTTATTTTAAAAATAGGATACTTCTAAAAATTTTATGGGAAATTAAAAATAATTTGCTGCAAATTGACAGAATTTTGACAACTTCAATTTTCAAGCTAAGCTATGAAAGTAATCGCAAATTGAGCAATAAAGAGCAAAAAGATCAACTTTATTCACAGTTTCATAGAATATCATTATTTGCCCCTTTGCTTCTGCGGGTATGCAAAAGGGCATTTTTGAAATGATGTGGTTTGCATACCAATTTGGGCAGCAAGGGGCAAAAAGATCAACTTCATCAACAGTTACATCAGAAAATCATTCTTTACCCCTTTGCTTCTGAGGGTATGTGAAAGGGCATTTTTAAAGTGATGTGGGTTGCATACCAATTTGGGCAACAAGGGGCAAAAAGATCAACCTCATCCGCAGTTACATCAGATTCAGATGTTCATTATTAACCCCTTTGCTTCTGAGGGTATGTAAAAGGGCATTTTTGAAAAGATGTGGTTTGGTTACCAATTGCATACCAATTTGGGCAGCAAGGGGCAAAAAGATCAACTTCATCAACAGTTACACCAGAAAATCATTCTTACCCCTTTGCTTCTGAGGGTATGTGAAAGGGCATTTTTAAAGTGATGTGGGTTGCATACCAATTTGGGCAACATGGGGCAAAAAGATCAACCTCATCCGCAGTTACATCAGATTCAGATGTTCATTATTAACCCCTTTGCTTCTGAGGGTATGTAAAAGGGCATTTTTGAAATGATGTGGTTTGCATACCAATTGCATACCAATTTGGGCAGCAAGGGGCAAAAAGATCAACTTCATCAACAGTTACATCAGAAAATCATTCTTTACCCCTTTGCTTCTGAGGGTATGTGAAAGGGCATTTTTAAAGTGATGTGGGTTGCATACCAATTTGGGCAACAAGGGGCAAAAAGATCAACCTCATCCGCAGTTACATCAGATTCAGATGTTCATTATTAACCCCTTTGCTTCTGAGGGTATGTAAAAGGGCATTTTTGAAATGATGTGGTTTGCATACCAATTGCATACCAATTTGGGCAGCAAGGGGCAAAAAGATCAACTTCATCCACAGTTACATCAGAAAATCATTATTTACCCCTTTGCTTCTGAGGGTATGTAAAAGGGCATTTTTGTAATGATGTGGTTTGCATACCAATTGCATACCAATTTGGGCAGCAAGGGGCAAAAAGATCAACTTCATCCACAGTTACATCAGAAAACCATTATTTACCCCTTTGCTTCTGAGGGTATGTAAAAGGGCATTTTTGAAATGATGTGGGTTGCATACCAATTTGGGCAGCAAGGGGCAAAAAGATCAACTTCATCCACAGTTGCATCAGAAAATCATTATTTACCCCTTTGCTTCTGAGGGCATGTGAAAGGGCATTTTTGAAATGATGTGGTTTGCATACCAATTTGGGCAGCAAGGGGCAAAAAGATCAACTTCATCCACAGTAACATCAGAAAATTATTATATACCCCTTTGCTTCTGAGGGTATGTAAAAGGGTATTTTTGAAATGATGTGGTTTGCATATGGTCCCCGTTCGGGCGCCATGTCAAAGAAAAAGAAAATGGATTCTGGTTTAGGGGGAAAGAAAGATGGGGTTCTTTGGATGCGAGATCTGACCTAAGGATCCAGGGGTTCACTCTCTCACGTCTGATTCATTGATGGTCTCTAATCCATTGACAACTCATGGTTTCGGTTGCACGAAAGTGTATTGAAATCAAATTGGGCAGCAGTACAATGCTCTGACAATGAATATGTAATGTTACAAAAATGGAAGAGGCACTTAACTTAAACTGCGAATCCCAGTACACACATGAAGCATGGCACAAGAAGGATGGTAAGCTGCAATCACTGGAAATGGATAGATCCTGACCCAGGAAATTGGAAGGTGGTAAATTTATCAGTCCATTGTGAAAGGGGCAAAGGGGCAGGGAGGTAGTCCAGTAGAAGAATTGAGGTTGTTGACTGGATATAGGGATGGGTTCTACCAGATGACCAGAAACCGTCCGTTCTCGAATTTCTGCAGTTGGGCTAATCAATGGGACGCATGCCCGTATCCTGAGGGGTAATTGCCTGGCTGCAGAATGACGAATGCTCAGGGCCTTTACATAGGCGGGGCCTTCAGGGGTTGATCCAAGCGATCTTGGCTCAGCCAAGGCTTCAAGGCTTCTTGGTAATTACCAGAATTATATCAAATTCATGATGGTACTTGATGGCGAAGATAGGAACTTAGCTCTGAGGTGAAGTTCTAAACTTGGCTCATAGAGAAGATGGGATAGCTTGGTGGTGAAGGGATTTCTTGATGGTGAAGTTCGAAACCTGCAATGCAGGAACAGTGTTAACTGAAGTTAACTTTCCGTTGAATCCGTTGAACAATGAAACGAACATTCACACATGAGAAATAACAGGCACAAATGATATGGATGAAAACGAATGAAGATGACTGCGTGCGACTCTGCTGCTGTCCAATCGGGAAAAAGGGACGAAAACCTGAACAGCACATTCAAACTCAGCTGCGATCGGCTCAGCTGGAATGCGGCCCTGCCCCGCCCAGGTTAAATTTACGCCTCACCTGTGCGTTGTCTGCTTTCGCTGCCTCACGAACTTGGAAGCCGATTATTATTTTGCGGCAATGCAATCGGAAATAAAACTGCTTGCGTGGTCAACCTACAGGTTGCTTCAAAGAAGTGTTTCTTCCGTGACAGTTTGCATACCAATTTGGGCAGCAAGGGCAAAAAGATCAACTTCATCCACAGTAACATCAAAAATTTTATATACCCCTTTGCTTCTGAGGGTATTAAAAGGGTATTTTTGAAATGATGTGGTTTGCATACCAATTTGGGCAATAAGGGGTAAAAGATCAACTTCATCCACAGTTTCATCAGAAAATCATTATTTACCCCTTTGCTTCTGAGGGTATGGAAAAGGGCATTTTTGAAATGATGTGGTTTGCATACCATTGCATACCAATTTGGGCAGCAAGGGGCAAAAAGATCAACTTCATCCACAGTTACATCAGAAAATCATTATTTACCCCTTTGCTTCTGAGGGTATGTAAAAGGGTATTTTTGAAATGATGTGGTTTGCATACCAATTTGGGCAGCAAGGGGCAAAAAGATCAACTTCATCCACAGTAACATCAGAAAATTATTATATACCCCTTTGCTTCTGAGGGTATGTAAAAGGGTATTTTTGAAATGATGTGAGTTGCATACCAATTTGGGCAATAAGGGGTAAAAAGATCAACTTCATCCACAGTTTCATCAGAAAATCATTATTTACCCCTTTGCTTCTGAGGGTATGGAAAAGGGCATTTTTGAAATGATGTGGTTTGCATACCAATTGCATACCAATTTGGTCAGCAAGGGGCAAAAAATCAACTTCATCCACAGTTACATCAGAAAACCATTATTTACCCCTTTGCTTCTGAGGGTATGTAAAAGGGCATTTTTGAAATGATGTGGTTTGCATACCAATTTGGGAAGCAAGGGGCAAAAGATCAACTTCATCCACAGTTTTCATCAGAAAATCATTTTTTACCCCTTTGCTTCTGAGGGTATGGAAAAGGGCATTTTTGAAATGATGTGGTTTGCATACCAATTGCATACCAATTTGGTCAGCAAGCGGCAAAAAGATCAACTTCATCCACAGTTACTCAGAAAATCATTATTTACCCTTTGCTTCTGAGGGTATGCAAAAGGGCATTTTTGAAATGATGTGGTTTGCATACCAATTTGGGCAGCAAGGGGCAAAAAGATCAACCTCATCCACAGTTTCATCAGAAAATCATTATTTACCCCTTTGCTTCTGAGGGTATGGAAAAGGGCATTTTTGAAATGATGTGGTTTGCATACCAATTTGGGCAACAAGGGGTAAAAAATCAACTTCATCCACAGTTTCATCAGAAAATCATTATTTACCCCTTTGCTTCTGAGGGTATTAAAAGGGCATTTTTGAAATGATGTGGGTTGCATACCAATTTGGGCAACAAGGGGTAAAAAGATCAACTTCATCCACAGTTACGTCAGAAAATCATTATTTACCTCTTTGCTTCTGAGGGTATGCAAAAGGGTATTTTTGAAATGATGTGGTTTGCATACCAATTTGGGCAGCAAGGGGCAAAAAGATCAACCTCATCCACAGTTTCATCAGAAAATCATTATTTACCCCTTTGCTTCTGAGGGTATGTAAAAGGGCATTTTTGAAATGATGTGGTTTGCATACCAATTTGGGCAACAAGGGGCAAAAAGATCAACTTCATCCACAGTTACATCAGAAAATCATTATTTACCCCTTTGCTTCTGAGGGTATGTAAAAGGGAATTTTTGAAATGATGTGGTTTGCATACCAATTGCATACCAATTTGGTCAGCAAGCGGCAAAAAGATCAACTTCATCCACAGTTACTCAGAAAATCATTATTTACCTCTTTGCTTCTGAGGGTATGCAAAAGGGCATTTTTGAAATGATGTGGTTTGCATACCAATTTGGGCAGCAAGGGGCAAAAAGATCAACCTCATCCACAGTTCATCAGAAAATCATTATTTACCCCTTTGCTTCTGAGGGTATGTAAAAGGGTTTTTGAAATGATGTGGGTTGCATACAATTTGGGCAACAAGGGGAAAAAGATCAACTTCATCCACAGTTCATCAGAAAATCATTATTTACCCCTTTGCTTCTGAGGGTATGGAAAAGGGCATTTTTGAAATGATGTGGTTTGCATACCAATTTTTTGGCAGCAAGGGGCAAAAAGATCAACTTCATCACAGTTACATCAGAAAATCATTCTTTACCCCTTTGCTTTGAGGGTATGTAAAGGGCATTTTTAAATGATGTGGGTTGCATACCAATTTGGGCAGCAAGGGGCAAAAAGATCAACTTCATCAACAGTTACATCAGAAAATCATTTTTACCCCTTTGCTTCTGAGGGTATGGAAAGGGCATTTTAAATGATGTGGGTTGCATACCAATTTGGGCACAAGGGGTAAAAAGATCAACTTCATCCATAGTTGCATCAGATGTTCATTATTTACGTATTACATTATGGCAACTGCTTCGTCTGATGAAACTACATCATGGCAATCTCTCAAAGTGTGTGATCGTAATCATAGAGTCCACAATTTCTTCGACAACCGAGCTGGTTACCCTTCATCTCCACCAAAAGTCATCGTCAATTCTCATCACCAATTCATTGGCCTCATTCAATGACAAACAACCATTGACCCCCTTCAGCACTTTCATTTCCCTTTCATCCAAGCGAATGAATCGCCAGTCAATTCAGCGATGTCGACAACCAATGAGCTGTGTTTTCCTCTCAACCCCAATGAATTGTTCGGAGTCTCATTCATTTCCAAAAAACCACTAACCCACTCACCGCACCTGCACTTCATTCCTTTCATCCGAAACCAATGTATCGTCAATTCAATCAGTGCTGTCTGCAAATCAGCTGCTGCTCTTTTCACCCCAATGAATTAGCTGCATCCAACAACAACGACCTCGAACACCCAATTCTGACTCTTATTTTAATTTCAGGCCCATTGTTGGGAAAATTGTGAGTGTTGCAAAGCCGGAATGATCCCGGGACAGGTTGGTGTTTCAGTTGGCCGCAAATAAAGAAAAAAATTGTTTTTGTGCTTGAACACAGCAAAGACGATATGGCAGGTTCCTCCCAATGAATAAAAGAAAACACTTTGGTTCAATCTTGTTTCTTCTTCTTCTGGTGCAAAGGAAAACTAAAAGAACGAGCCATAGGAAAGTTCCCCCTTTGACAAAAGTTCTTTTGTTCGGGGGGAAAGGCAAGCCCAGGGGCGTCCATATCTTAAAGGTTTTGGAATTTTTCCTAAAACAAGCTTTCTTTCTTTTTGCGTGGTCAGAAATCTGAAGACCTTGAATATGGGTAGATTTCTCAGACAAAGCGCATAGACTTTCTATTTCGCAATAGCGTCTTACTTTCTGTCAGCAAGAATCCTGGTGGTAGCCTAAAGAACAGGAGGAACACAGTCCACCAACTGAGAACTGGGTCCTTGACCATAAGTGATGATGAATTCAAGAGAGTCTTTTCAGACACCCCACAACTCTCAAGCAAATGCTCTTAACTTCATTTCCCACCAAAGGAGCGGCCAATCTCAAACAAGCTCCGTCCACGTCCAGGTTAACTTTAATCCCATCCCACATCCCACAGCGGTGCAATATCCCACATCCCACACAATCTGCCGTGCTGCTTTCTTGAGCTCAAGTTACCGGAAAAGCACAGAAAGCAGGTCCCGGGACTTCTGCAAGGAGCGGCAGCTTTTCGTTGGCGCGGAGGAGTTTTCCCGCCGATCTCGGACCGCCGCGCGCAACCCATCCCGCACCGCGCGCCCCCGGAGTCCACCCGATCCCGCACCCCGCTGAGCCGTTCTCTGGAAAACATCTTTCTCCGCGGCACTAAAAGGGGTCATTGAATCCTGGATTTACGTTACAGAAACTGCTCATTTTTCACGTGTGTTTTATTTTTTCCACAGTTTTTACATCAAAATTAATAAAATGCGTGCTTGTATGTAGGCGTACGCATGATTCGTGACTGTGTGTGCACGTCAGGCCGTGCCAGTGTGCGTTGAAAACGTCGTGGGATCGCGCACAAAACCACGTTTCACGGACGTCGCGGGATGGGCACGCACAAAAGAAAGCGGCCTGCGTAAACTTTACAACGCAGCAACAGTCTTGGCGTCTTCAGGGCTTCAAGACTCGTAGTAATACATAGTAACGCGAGTACGAGCGATTGTAAGCACGGAGCGAGTAACCGAAAGCGGCGTGGTACGGCGTGTCTGCGTGAGTATGTATTGTGCGACGAAACAGTGAAAACCGGTGCTCTGCAAGTTTAGCTCTTGCGCCATTATTTCTGTCTGCGTGCGGACTCCCGAGTCGATCCAACAAACTGGAAGTGGTTGTGTGGATGGAGTAAAACCAGATTTCATGGGGACCACGTCTCGTGTGAAGCGCCGAGATGCGGGACCATGAATCTGGCGGGAAGACTTTCCGAGGTTTTTCGGTCGGTGCTGCTGCAACAGGCCTGAGCACACAAATAACCGAGGTCACCAGTACGATGCCCTGTGCCAATTTGGCGTGATGGAGTTGGTGATTCGGGGTGTGCGCCGTGGTGCAAATGTATAGCGGCGGCAGAATTAATGTATCCACTCACACATGCAAAAAATTTCGACTGTTCAGGTTTTGGCAAAAACTCCATGCTGCAGAAATAAAAGACCCTCTCCTGGGTAAAATCTGACAGCTCCAGAGAGCTCTGTTGAAATCTGGCGCCTTATTTTCTTCCGCCGGCATAGGAGTAAAAAGGAAGAGAAAAAGTTTCGGAGGCAACATTTAAAGAATTAATTTCGGAGGCAACAATCATAAATGGGACAAACACATGTATTCGTATGAGGACACAAATTCCTCCGTTACAATATTCGTACAAGTTGCAACTCCTTATACCAACGAACAGTCCGCGCCATTTCATTGTTGTTTTTGTAACATGTGGATTTGGTATCTTCCCATTTCCTCATGACTGATTCAGTTTGCCTTGCTTCGACTAATTCCTTCAGCACACTGAATACGATCTACTGCATACGAACCGCAAATCGGGAGAAAACTTGGCATGAATGATCTTGGAGAATTCAAAAACAAAATATGTTGACAATATTTTGGCACCGTGGGGTGATCCAGTTGAGGGTTAATTTAGTCTGCGGATTAATTTTTGCCCCTGCCTCACCGCGCGGGGAAGGGGCAAAAATTAATCCGCAGACTAAAATAACCCTCAACTGCATCAACCCACGGGAAAATTAACGAATCAGTCAGAATTGTGCCATATGGCCATTTTTGACCTTTTCTGTCGATTTCTGTGCCTGATTCTGCCTGGGGCACCGCCGTTTAGATTTCGGCGGTGCCCCAGGTTCCCATGCCGTGAGATACAAATATCACCGCATTCGTATATCAGCAGCGCATCGACGTGTAAAACGTCTGATTTTTTCTTACAGGTCAATTTATCACTGCCACTTACACTACACGTCCCATTTACCGATAAAAAGGACCGGAGTGTGGGGCATCAATTCGCTACTTTATCCATGCATGCGTGCGCTCATTTTTACGCTGAGCCATTACCCCGCCTCGATAATTACACCTCACATGAAGCCATTAAAATATTAATGCCACCTTGATGGGGCCGACAAACGACATGGCATAATTTGTGGGCCGGGTTTTTGAACCCATGTGCACAGATACGAATAGAGGCTGCTTTTTATGTGCGCGGACATACGAGATTATGCAGCGTTTTTCCCTAATTTTACATCTTGTAACGCCATTTGACGGATGAGAGACAACTAAACTTGTGTACAAGGAATGAATTCAGGGACAAGAAGGAAATTTTATGAAAAAAAATGAAAAATACTGAAGACGGAACAGTTGTCTTCAGTCGGTATTTTTCATTTTGCTTTTTTTGCTTTTTTTTTTTTTTTACTTTTTTACTTTTACTTTTTGCTCGCAGGAGAAGCAATTTTGATTAAACAAAGCGTCTCATCTCAAGGACACAATATCCTGATGAAAGTTTTTTTCGCCTTTCTGAACCTTTTTTAGCGCAGCTCCTGCGCACCTTGCACTTTTAATATTGGCCTGCCAGTTGATGTGGGCCTGCGTGGAGGTTTTTATCAACGTAGCCCAGCAAGTTTTGCATTGCGGTTTAAGGTTTAACATATTGCATGCCCTGTCTTGAAAGCAACGAACGGTCCAATATACAGTGCAGCCCAAAAGTCTTTAGCCATAAGAAAAATGCAAATTTGCTGCTTTCAGCATAGTTGTGATCCTAAATTTTGTTATGTAGCCCCAACCACGGAAGTCAAAACTTCAATATGATATTGTAGTCCAAAATAAAGTGGTGACCTCCTCGATTATGAGGTAGAAATAATTGTTTCAAATACAAAATATGATCAAAACAGCAAATTTAATTTTATGTGGCCAAAGACATTTAGGCTACCCTGTATGTGCACATGTTGATACCATAAAATGTTTACATTCATGGTTGGAGCTAGAAAAAAGTTTCATATCACACACTGATAAAACGCAGGAAATTTTCATTTTTGATGTGACCAAAGACATTTGGGTTACCCTGTATTGGGGTAGGATATGAGGAGCATGAGCACGGAACGGACACTGCAGCGCCTTCGATTTCGTGCAATTTCGGCCCACATCATGCTTTCGGCCCACATCTGAAAACTCCTTTTCAGATGTTCATTCTTACCCCTTTGCTTTTGCGGGTATGGAAAAGTGCATTTTTGAAATGATGGGGTTGCATACCAATTTGGGAAATAAGGGGCAAAAAGATCCATTTCATCGTCAGTTACATCAGATGTTCATTCTTACCCTTTTGTTCTGCGGGCATATAAAAGGGCATTTTTGAAATAATGTGGGTTGCACACCAATTTGGGCAACAAGGGGCAAAGAGATCCATTTCATCCATTCTCATCAGATGTTGATCACTCAGGTACCCCTTTGCTCCTCCTGCATTGGTATGTAAAAGGGCATTTTTGAAATTCCCTTCACAATGTATGTACACATGTTGATCCCATAAAATGTTTACATTCATGTTTGGAGCCAGAAAAAAAGTTTCATATCAAACACTGATAAAACGCGGAAAAGTTTCATTTTTGCTACGGCCAAAGACATTCGGGCTACCCTGTATTGGGATAGGATATGAGGAGCATGAGCACGGAACGGACACTGCATCGCCTTCGATTTCGTGCAATTTCGGCCCACATCATGCTTCAAACGGAACAGGAAACTTTGTATCCTTTTCACATCCAAATTAAAAATTCTGTGAAAATGTAAATCCAGATTACGGACCCGCATTCGTCCCCCCTCACCACTCTGAGCGCATCAAGAAAGGACCCCACATTGATCAAGTCGTGATGTGGATGAACCGCTGTTTCTACAGACTGATGACACGGAGGTGTGCCAAGTTGGCTCCCACTTGTCAATTCTTCAGAGAATACGCCAAGTTTTTTTTTTCAGTTTTGCACTCCCATTTTGATTTCCTGGCCGTGAAAATGAGGAACCTACTTGACGTGAAAATGGCTCGCTTTCACAGGAACACGGAACCAACCAATCCTCGAGAAGCAACTGGCATCCCATTTTCCCCCCATTTTGGCTCGCTTTTCAGCTCATTTCATGCTTTGCACCCGCTTGCTCTTTGCCCACGAAACTGGGAGAACTCAAAGCTGATGTCAGCCCAGACAAAAGTTGTCAACAACGGGTCACAAAATCTTGAAAACGTGAGCAAATTCAGGAGAACGTTCCGCAAAAGTGTTTGGGTCGGATTGGGGTGACCAGCTTCACGCACATTCGGCTCTCCGCAAAGTTTCTTGGTCCGCCCGACTCCGGGCCAAGCCCATGTCATGCCGCAGCCGGTGCAGCCATGCTGTCTGGCATCACTTTGACCAGGTACCAACCAACGCAAGAGGCACCGGCCGGGCCATGGGAACCGAATGAAAATGGCACAACGCACTCTGTAAACAGATGAAACCGTAAAAACAAATGGAAGCAATGAAAATGTACGTGTCCGGCATACAATTCCATTTAAGGCCTACAAAGTTTAAGTCGAAATTTAGTGCTCACTGCTCCGAAAAGGCTCAGAGCGCGGTGCCCGTTTGATGGGTCATAGACTCGATGCTTCAATGTAGGTTGCAAGACTTTTTCGTTCGTCGGTGAAATTGTTGTCTTAATTTTACAGCTGGCGTAAAAATACTGTTGCGTCATTTGAGCCCAAATCTTTTCAGTAAAAAGAGGGCTCACACGCTCGGGATGCACTGAAGTGTTTGAAGTGAGTGTTTAAGAACCCATATCTCAAAGTGATGCAAAGAGGAAATCACTGGCGAAATTTCTCTGAGAGTCAGGTGAGAACGCGTGGACTTTGTTGACTTGATGAGACAGCTCGTCGTGACAGCGGCCAGGTTCCGCCGACGGTCACAAGCCAGAAGGTCTGCTCACATCCAACTCATCCATTCTGTCCATTCTTTTGAACTGCCACCGTTCTCTGCCATTTCTTTCCATTGCCATTGTTCACTTCCATTGGCTGCCATACCATTTATTGCCATTCATTCCCCAATTCGCTTCATTTCCTGCCACTGCCATTTATAATAATGTCATACATAAGCTTGCATTGCATTTATTGGCATTCATATTCCATATGCATTCTTCTCATTGCCATTTAATAGCCACATCGTTTTCTGCTATTGCCATTCGTTATTCCATCCCATAAGCTCTCATTGCAATTTTTGACATCCATACCCCCTATTGGCTTCGTTCCTCTCATTGCTATTCATTCCCCATTCTCTCATGCGTTCCATATCCCATATAGTACCCTCCTATAACCCCCTTGAAAATCCTTGGCCAGCATTGTCCTCGTTAATACCCTTTCCCGCATTCTTTTTTCTCCCGTACTTAAGTTTCTCTGCCAAGCACTGCCATATGCGTTCTTCCAAGGTGGCCCAACAATTACTGGCCTTCTTGACCGGTTGCCGCCAATTATAGGGCACCATACTTGTCCGTGGTTGGTCCCGTGGAGAATTTTCGCCGAAACCTCACACAACAAAGCGGCTTTGCGCGGTGCAAGACATCATTAACTGAGCGATCTAGCAAAATAAAGTGCGCACATAGCTCTAGCAGAGCTGAGAGAAAAACGAGCCCAAGCGTGGACTAATCGAGGGGCGTTTGAACCTGCCCTTTAATGCAACTAGAGTAATATCGCTCCCAAAATGGTGCCTGCAGAAGAGAGGGCAATATATGACTGGATATCTTTTGGTGAACGGTCAATCTGGACGCAGTTGGCAGGATCACAAAATGCAAATTTGAACCACGATAATGTTTAGGGTACATGCTGCCTTCCAGGTCCCAATTTGTCCACTCATGTGCGTCCTTTTGCCTGTTTTGCACCCATGAAACCCTGTCTGACTCTGTCCTGGATCTGCGTGAGACAAATCGTTTGCAACCGCAGTTCCACAGGGAACCAATTTTGCAGTCACGACCGTTTTGTGTCCTTCCCAGTCACAAAGACCCAGAGAGGTGGTAACAGTGTTTTGATGCGTTCCCACATTCCACTTCCTCAACAGAGAGGGCAGTCTTTTGTCTCGTTCCCAGTCACATTGACTGGGCCCCACGTTCAAAGGAGTGGCAGTGGTCTTTTGTTGCGCTCCCATATTTCACTTCCCTAAACTGAGAGGGCAGTCTTTTGTCTCGTCCCAGTCACATTGACTGGGCCGCACGTTCAAAGGAGTGGCGGTGGTATTTTGTTGCGCTCCTATATTTCACTTCCCTCAACAGAGAGGGCAGTGTTTTGCATCGTTCCAGTCACACTGACTGGGCCCCACGTTCAAAGGAGTGACGGTGGGCTTTTGTTGCGCTCCCATATTTCACTTCCCTCAACAGAGAGGGCAGTCTTTTGTCTCTTTCCCAGTCACATTGACTGGGCCCCACGTTCAAAGGAGTGGCAGTGGTCTTTTGTTGCGCTCCTATATTTCACTTCCCTCAACAGAGAGGGCAGTGTTTTGCATCGTCCCAGTCACACTGACTGGGGCCCCACGTTCAAAGGAGTGACGGTGGTCTTTTGTTGCGCTCCCACTATTTCACTTCCCTCAACAGAGAGGGCAGTCTTTTGTCTCTTTCCCAGTCACATTGACTGGGTCCCACGTTCAAAGGAGTAGCAGTGGTCTTTTGTTGCGCTCCCATATTTCACTTCCCTCAACAGAGAGGGCAGTGTTTTGCATCGTTCCAGTCACACCGACTGGGCCCCACGTTCAAAGGAGTGAAGGTGGTCTTTTGTTGCGCTCCCATATTTCACTTCCCTCAACAGAGAGGGCAGTCTTTTGTCACGTTCCCAGTCATATTGACTGGGCCCCACGTTCAAAGGAGTGAACGGTGGTCTTTTGTTGCGCTCCCATATTTCACTTCCCTCAACAGAGAGGGCAGTCTTTTGTCACGTTCCCAGTCATATTGACTGGGCCCCACGTTCAAAGGAGTGGCGGTGGTCTTTTGTTGCGCTCCCATATTTCACTTCCCTCAACAGAGAGGGCAGTCTTTTGTCTCGTCCCAGTCACATTGACTGGGCCCTACGTCCAATGGAGAGGCGGTAGTCTTTTGTTGCGTTCCCATATTTCACTTCCCTCAACAGAGACGGCAGTTCTTTGTCACAAAAGAGGCGGGTCTTTTGACGCGTTCCCACTTCCCTCAACAGAGAAGTCAGTCCCGTTGGCACGTTCTCATTCACATAGACTGGACCCCACGACCAATGGAGAAGCGGTAGTCTTTTGTTGCGTTCCCACATCTCACTTCTCTTCCTTTAGAGATCAGTCTTTTGTCACGTTCCATGTCACAAACGGGTGGACTCATAGACCCAAGATCAACAGAGGAGTTAGTCTGATACTGACTTGCTGTGTTCACGCATATTCGATAGAGACAAGAGTTCTGTGTCCTTCGTTGTGCTCCCAGTGCGTCACTTTCTTTGAAGGGGCAGTCTTTCGAATAAATAGTCGCTCAAATCCAAGATATCGGGCAAACGTTTGTTGCACGAATCGACACCGATAATCCAGTTATGGATAACAAATCGAGCATCATAATGAACCATACCCAACCATTTAAGTATTACGTGTCATCAGGTATTTTATCATTGAACATACTCACTTTTGTTGATGATGCACAAATTAATATATCTCTCTTTTATTAGGCCAATGCGTCCAAAAAGATGAAACATGTTGCTATAACCCGATACTCCTTCATCACCAGCAATGTGATTTAGCATTTGCCCATTCCCTAAAATAAATTATTTATCTCGCATTGGTGGACGGCAACTCAAATTGAACTTTCAATTATTTTCTGCGGTTTGGATTCCATTTGTTTATATTGAGCTGTCTTCTTGCATCGAAACAACATAATATGACGATTTCTCGTGGGGGGATCGATACAGAGGATATCGGATTCAACCGAAACCGGAGTCGCTCGTGGATTTCATCAAAGGGTTGCACAAGGTGTGTTTTGAAAGTTCTCGCCATTTCTGCTCACTCATGATCTGTGGGCCTCCATTTTTTCTGTCTTTTTCAAAATGGCCTGTTGTTGGCTATTGGGGTATTTAGTCAGCGTTTCCAGATTTTAGTCTTCGGTAAAATAAGGCGCACCTCTGCGAAGGGCCACAACAATGCAAGCATGCACAAATACAGAACACCGAAATGATCATTCTTGCCCAGATGCTCAGAGGGGAAAGCCCTCAGTTAGAACCTCAGTGGGAGCTCGGGATCGGTCGCTTTCAATGCCCCATATTGCGCGCAGCTCACCATTTGCTTCTTGAGAAAATTTCCACCTTGCAGACCCGCAGGCAGGGGCTCACCTTGTGTGGGATCAGATCT
>JASGXE010007072.1:0-28217 GCA_030068105.1 Sinentomon sp. SZTP_YWyxl | reverse complement strand
GTTCTTTGGAGTTGGTTTTGGCAACGATTTTTTCAGTTGCAGGCCTCCACAGGCGACCAATGGCGTGTCTGCTTTCCGGACGCGATGTTTCTCGGACTGAAGACCTGAACTCGCGTACTGAAAGCAGACAGACCATCAGTCGCTGATGGAGGTCTTATGACGCGACCGGAAAGCAGACTGCATTTTGGTTTTGAAGCCCATTTTCGGGGTTCAAGCGCATTTTGGTACACTCCAAATCGTTATAGCCAAATTGTTATAGCTCGGACTCTCGGACTCATTTTTTTCGTCATGAGCAACCCAAACGTTCGAAAACAAACCAATGTGTTGAATAAACGATATCGGCACCGCAAATTTTGGTATTTTGCGGCGTGCACACCTCGGTTCGGACAGTTTTCACCGTCGAAAAATTTGTCCGGACGTGAGACATTCCGCCGGCGCAATGTCTCACGTCCGGACGATCTTCCGCCGGCCCCCTGGAAAATTGTCCGGACGTATACACAGCGTGATGGGCGGGTTAACCCTGAAAACTGTCCGGACGTTCAATACACAGCGTGACGGGCGGGTTGGACCGCCGTCTATAATAGTGGTCCGATTCTGCCTGTAGGACCCTGTTGTTGGCCTTTCTCTTTTTAATTAATGAATGGGTGGAGCTTCATTATAGATACCAAATGAAAATTGGAAGCTCATCCCACAACCAAGGTCAAAGCGTCGCCCAGCATATAAAAAGGAAACAGCTGAAGCAGTTCATGTAATTCATGCTTAAAGGTGTAGAACTGGACTGGCCTGTGAAGAATATCCTAAAATGCCTTCTTTTTTGTTTCCTTCTTGCATCCAACAACTGGCCTGGGTGAACTCACATGCGGACCTGATTGCATTTTTAACCATATTTGGATCCAAAAAGTCAAATTTTTCAGATCTTCCAAACGGATGGACCTTCTCTGGAGATGGTTGCTCAGCGATTTTTGTAAGACATTGCTCCTTTGGTGGGCATTTTTCTGCTTGAGTTTTTGTCACTTTGTCCACAGGAACAAGACCGTCATGTTTGTGGGGTGTGCAGTCTCTTTTTCAGCGCGCGACAAAACGCGAAATTCCCTCTTTGCAGCGAATTGCGAAGCGACAAACGCCATTTGGAGCGAAATCACGCGAAATTTTGCCGAATTACGGATGGCCGAAATTATGTTCTCCTTCCTGGAAAGAGAACATAAATCAGATGGAAATGAGGCTTGGGTGGTCTTTTCTGTTTGATGTCAATCGGTTGAATAAAAACCTTGTCATCTTGTCAATTTGCGCAAGACACTCACCGCCTTGTATTGAAATGAAGAGCAGTGCAAAGTAACAAAACAAGGGTGAATGACCTCTCAATTGAACTCCTTTGAACATGATCCAAATCACACTGGGAGGTAAGCACTGCTGGGGAAACAACAAACTCAAAAAACGGGGTGTCCCGAAAAGACAACCACTGAAAAAACAACCACTTTGCGCTTGGCATAGGGAACCCGGAACCCCACATGATCAAAATGATATCCTCCGGTGCCAAATTCATTTGGATGATATCCTGAATTTCTATGTTGCGACCTGGTGGGGCACAAAGTCTGTCTTTCTTTTCAACAGGTATTTTAGTGGAATAATGTATGTAATTATTATTTCCGAGGAGGTGCCTGATTTTTGGACACCCTGTATGTTATAAGAGTCATCAAAAGAAAAGAAAAACGAAAATCAAACAAAAAACACTTTTTGTGACCAAGCTCCGCAGGTGGTCCACACATATTTCTCTCTCCCCCTTTTGCTTCCGTTTTCGTGCTGACAAAGTACAGATTTATCCCATTTGAAAGTTGCCCCTGGTCTGGTGCTTGCGCACATAAAATGTGTTTCCGTTTTTGCAGGTCCAGGCTTGCGTGTGCTAGTTTGAATGAAGGCTAAGTTGTCGCTTGAATGGTGTTTAGCAATGCTAAAAAAAATTTGTGTTGTAGAACTTCGTGAATCTGTGCTCGTGTGGTGGGGAGTGGACAAGTCTTCCAACAGCAGTTTGGCATTCCTCCACTGGCGAAAAGCTCTCGTTTCAACAGATGGTGGAGAAATGTTGCCAAACATTGGCAGTGACATCTGAAACGAATGACCGCCCGAACGTCGGGAGGAGGTCGAGCATGCCAGCAACTGCAACTGGGCCAACCCCAAAAATCAGTCCGATGTTTGACCCAACAGTACCGACTCGATCAGACTTTGAACACCATGCAACAGTGTGAAAACACCATGTCAAACAACAACGAAATCTGCGAGAAATTGCCCAAGCAAAGCTGGACCAAGATAAAAAAAAAGAAGCAAATGAATCAAAAACAAACAGGAGGGGCATCTTTTGAGTGGGATAACCCAGTAGATATTGACGGTTGCTGTGCATCAGTCATCACGGCCGCGCGCGCATCTGGTCACCTCCGTGTGGCATATTTTTAATTTATTAATTTCATCTCATGTGGGTCACATATTCAGGCTTGTTTTGAACCAACCTCCAAGCTGGGTGTCCAGAAAATCGTTTTCCTCCAGCTGCAGCAGTTTGATGAAAACAAAAACGCAGGCACGAGAACAATGCGAGTTTCAAAAAAAGTCTGTGCCATCGTCGCCTACATTTGCAAGTGGGGATGGAGTTGGCCTTCCTTGACTTGCAGTCTCCATATTATGTCTTTCTCCCGTGACCGAGACCATTTTGTGCACTTTCTCCCATTCTGACAAGAACATTTGCAGCAGGTTCAAAATATGTTAGATCGTTCTCAGCATTTTTCAGACACCGTGCATCAGCAGTGAAAAAATAATGAAGTTAATGCTGTTTCCCAATAGATGATGTGATGAAGGGGGTTTTTGAATCAGTGAAAAACAGGAAGGGAGGGGGAATCAGTTGCAGTCCAGTCTGGGCACAGTTGATCATGGGCCACCCATCAATAAAGGATGGGCATTTCAGCGAAATTGGATCAGGCGATGTAAAGCGAAATTAGCCAAGCGCCAAAGCGACAAAATGCGAAATTACAAAATCCAAAAGCGAAAAATGCAAAACTTTAGCGCGATTTTTACCTATCTCTGGCCATGTCATGTGCCTTTGCTGAGCTTTGGGGGGATTTTGGCCTCTTAAGAACACATTTTTCTTGCACCCAAAATGCAACTGACATTTCAAAATGTCTTCAGTTTTTGGTAAAAATGAACAGGCAAACTTCAAAGTTCAAACAGCAATAACTTCGTCAAAAATCAACATTTTTCAATTTGGTTTTGATTTTTGGGGTCACAAAAGAGGTGGCTTTCTGCACATCCACAAAGTTGCAACCGTACCCGTACCGGTTGCCGTACCCGGTTCAACCTGTACCGGTTCGACCTCTATAATAAATTTCATCTATTTTTGTTTTTCTACGATAAAATGGTAAAATTCATTCTTGTAAAACACACTGGAACGGCATCGCCAAAGCCACTCTCTGAGAAACTCACGTTTCATTATTTCAAACACTTTAATTCCCACACAAGACCGTTTTACTCGCAGTGAAATTCAGCTTTTATTGGCTGCTGAAAACATGTCACCCCATCATGCATGGAACATCTTGATGATACCATGTATCTTGCTGTGAGACATCATTTTCATTTTACATTCAACACAGTGGGGTGCCATTTTTCTGTGGAAGGTTCGGTCATTTTTTTATGATGCTACCATGTTACATTGTCTTTGAACTTGAAGCTGATTAAAATGGTATGTCATGAGTTCTCGTAAGTCAAAGTGTCAACCATTCCATTTGCATGTGCCTTTTTGGTCCAAATTAACACTTGCGTTTATTGAAGCAGAAATCAGAACCCAGGAGGGAGTCATTAATGTTCAAACAACAGTGATGGTGGATCTAGCTCTTCACAAAGGGTGGCATGCCCCTTTGCGGGGGTCAGGAGCAAACCCGCAACAGGGTCCAAAAGGGGCAAGACCCCCTCCTGGGCAGGAGTCCTCCAAGAATTTTCAAACTTAGGAGGGAGTTTTTGTGCCCAAAATTGTTGCAACTGCAACATTTTTGCACAGAGCACAGTACTGTCTTTGTATAGAGCTGTGACATACTCGCACTGCTAGAGCAAGGTGTCAACGAAGAGGAAAACTCCGCACCAGAGTAACAAAAACAACACAAATAGTGTGTTTTAACCTGCGGACGATGATGCAAATCAAATTAATCACCACTCATGATATTTTTTTAAGATCTGAGCTACATGTAGTTTTCCTTCTCATCCTCACGTTCACTGCAGTTATTCTGCACATTTCGTTTTGTTTTCTTTCGCGATCATAATTTTACGTTTGCATTTAAATTGCAAATTTAAATGTGCAATTATTCGTAATTCGTGGCGGATGCATCAGAGCCACTAAAACCACAAGTGTGCAAATGTGCATGAAGAAGCTCCGTGTATCGTATTTTTGAATTAGTGTTTCAATGTTTTAGTGATCCAAATTGAATCTTGTTGAATCATTTGATTGTTAACGTCTATCACAAAAAGTATCTATTAAAATGAATCAAATTGTAATGAAATTGCTTTAACTGCTTTTCCAACGATTGTGAAACCACATCAAAGCAAAGGACAATTTTTTATCCCACTTTCGCAGAGGCCAAAACGGTCCACAATTTGTGAAACATCAATCAGTTTTTTGATTCTGCAGAGATGACGAATTCAATCAATCCGGAAAACACGTTGCCTTTCTAAGATTTTGACAATTCCATGGAATTAGTAGCTCGAAAAGGGATTGTAATTACAGAATTGTTTGCAGTTTAATCACAAACCACACAAAACGGCTTGCATGCACCTGTTTGTTGGATTGTGCGGCTTTCTCCCCTTTCTAAAGTGTGAAATTACACCCCCACTAACACAGTTTTTTTTCGGACACATTAGTTCAGAATTCATCGCAACATCCGACAGAAAACAAACAAAACCACACGCGTGAAACTGCATGAAGCCCCGTTGAAATTGGACGGATGGCTGCATAGGTCTGGACTCTGCATATCAATGGATGAAAACGAGTATTTACATGAGAAGAAAATATCTTCCACGCAACACAGAACACCAATATCAAGTGCTCGTATGTCTAACTTCAAATGCGTTGGGATGAAGCCTGCTGCAGACGGAACAGTGTTTGGGACTCGCCAGTGGATTCCAAGAAGCTTCAGGAGTTTTGAAATTTGAGCCCTTATTTTGTTCTAAAAATAATTGATATTCTTTGACAATTTTCGGCATCCAAAAGAATTACGTGGAGCCTGGGTTTGAAATGATTCCAACAGATATGGCTTGATGTGGTCATGCATGGAACATTTCAACAGGCCCATCATGTGAAACTGGGTGAAGAGCATTGCTGTCTGTTGGAATCATTCCCGAACTTCCGGAGGTGAAATTGGTTCACAGAATGGCCGTGTGAAAGCATTTTGACCAGATGGGGTGTTTCAAAAATTAATTAACCAACCCGAATTGTTTTAAAAATTTAACCAACTCCAGATTCTGAATTCCTGCAGTTTCCACTTTTTCTCTGCCAAAAAATCCACGAAAAGATGATCTTTCCACATCACAATCCATTGAACAATATCCCATTCACAATTGGCCCATCCCAATTTTGGCTTCCATTTTAGAAATCGGGGATGACTTGAAAAAGGCAATTGTATTTTGCTCAATTTGCTGACAGAAATTAAGCCGAAGGAAGAAGTGGCTGGCTCAAAATGAGACAAGAGGGGTACAATGAAACTATAAAGAATCCCTGGAGAAAATCTCGCAACACTTGGGATTTTAGTCTTGGCAGTTTAATTTGTGGGATTTTAGTCTTGGCAGTTTCATTTGTGTGAGTTGAGCAGAAGCTGGTTACAGTATCCACCCTCAGCGAGTTTTTTGGGAAGAAATGTCATCAAAAAGATCGTTTTCCAAAAGTAACTTCATTCTGAGTGTGTGCTCAAGTTGTTTTGGAAGAAAAAAAATTATGCTAGGTGACCAAACAAGGCTTTGGTTCATTTCGTTGATCATATCTAGTTTGCAAAATCATGGAATCATTGCGCTTCTCTGGCAATGTCACCTGACCAATGCGATCATGTAAAGCAAGTGAATGGGACGATGTAAAGGATAGCGGCGACCAAGATCCTGAAAGGGGGATTGGAACATTCTGACAAATTCTTGATCTCGAAATGGAGTTTTCCACGATTTCTTCATTCTTGCGTCAACATTCATTCAACTGCACATTCGATTCGATTAGGAAAATGTGTCTAAATTGCAACTTGTTGCAAAATTTCTTGATTCCTGTCAAGTTTGTCAAAATTTACACTTTTCCAGGGCTTCCAGGCATCTTAAACACTTCCGAAGGATCTCCAGGAAAGGATCTCTAAAAGGATCTAAAATTTGCCATTATCCACAGCTGTTCCAACGAATCCATTCAGTTGAATTTGAGACTGACATGATCAAAGGAACAATAAGAAAAATGTTGCCAAATTAATGTTAACATCCTGCCGCCACCCAGAATGGTTGCCAGGTGACAATAAGTGTCAGTTTTTGCACTTAGCCGATGCATTTTCGCTCAAAATTGGCCAAATTTTTCATTTTGCAAAATCATTAACTTCGGCCTTTACTCTGCGATCCTGTGCAAATTTCTTTTCTTTTTTTCTCTTTTTTTGGATTTCAACCGAAAGTGTCAATACCGCACACCGCAAAATCACATTTCAATAACGCTATGTTTTGTCAACCAGACCAAAAACCAGCAACTTTTGACTTGTCAACTTGATTACTCCACTTCACACGGAGACATCACGCCATCCATGAGTAAGTGGGCAGTCCCATCTCTCATTACAGGTCAATGCGGCAACCTACCGTTGTATATGAACGGATGATGCCTTTAAAGCATCGGTGCTTCCGTCAAATATCCAGGCTTGTTTCACACTGCCTCGCACTGACTGATCATCAGGGTGGATCAGTGGGACTACTGCCACCACCTACAAGCCAATCTGCACAGAGCTTCGGTCCGGACTGGCCAGTCATTTTCCCCAAAAATTCCAGACCATGTGCGATTCTTGAGCTGAACAAACAGCATAAAAACTGTTAAAAAACAAAGAAACCTGAAATAGATGGCCTCCACGGGGGCTATCAATTAACATGCAAAAACACACTCAGCTTTAGCTTTCACATGATTTGTGAAATTAATTTCTGGTTCTTCGTTTTTTGTGTTATTTGATCAGCGTATTGTATTGCAAGTCTGTTCTAAATGTCAGACACACATGACACAATGTCATCAAACACAGGAGGAACTGAACTTTCTACAAATTTTTCTCAACATGTTCATCTGGCTATATGTTGGTGCCTTCTTTCCCCTCAGATTTGGCAAGGATGCAACTTTACAAGACCCCCATTCATCCAGAAAATTTTATCAATATCCGCAGAGTAGTTTTTATTTTGCGTCAAAGGTTTACCTCCCAGGAGCTGGCAGGTGGTTACTGAGCTGAAACTTTGCTGCCACATGGGGATCAATTTGTGCAAAATATAGTTTCTCTAACTTCAGTAGAAAGTCTTAGAGATAGCTATCAACCGGTGAAAATGAGGTATGAGAGATTTTCTCAGTTTTGCGCCCAGGCAGCAGCACTTGAAAAGTGTTCTGAAACTGCACTTGTGGACAAAAAAGGACTGAAAATTCAGATTATGGTTTTGGTTCTGAGCAGGCTCAAGGCAAAGTGGACCACAAAATGCTGAAATAAAAAAAAACTTGTGCTCAAGCAGCAAAAACTTCGCAATTAGAAATCTAAAAAGCCCAAAAAAAATGCCTGTACTTCACACTAAATAAATGGTAATTCCGTCGCACCAATTTTGACCCTAAAATTTGAAGGAGGAAGGAGTGGCGACACAGAAAAATGATTCGAGACCAAAAATATAGGACGCATTCTAACTATAGCACACTCGCATATTTTTGACATGTTAATATTTTTTCTTGTGTTTTGTGAGTATTTTTCAGACTGCCAAGCAAAATTCCCCAAGACCTCAAGGTTTTCCAGAGCAAAAAATCTCAGATTTCCAGGTTGGAACCAACCCTGAGTTGCTGTCTGGAAGCTCAGACAGTATCTTTCGTTTTACAGCAGCAAGCCCATACGACATAGAGAACTGTTCTCTGCTGCTCGGACACTTTTTCATGAAGAGAAAATTTTTTTATTTTGTTCTCCGCTGCTCAGACACTTTTCATGAAGAGAAATTTTTTTTTATTTTTATTTTATTTTCATGAAAAAGTTTTTTTCATGACACTTTTTTTTTTGAGAGAACATGTTCGGCATGAGGTGCAAATGCATGCCTTTGCCCAGTACTTTAAACTTTTAAAGAGAAACATTCCTAAGTGATAACAGCTGAAAGCACATCTTACACATCTAGAAAAAAGGCACGCGAGTGAAAAAGTCTCAACATCCGTAGCTGTATTTTTAAAGAGCACAACATATACAGGCAAAGGATAGGCAGAGAACAAAACGAAAGAACAAAAAAATAAAATAGCCTCATCGAACGGGATTTGGCTAGCCAACAGCTCAATGCTAATTTTTTACTAAACGTATCAAGAACTTGCTCCTTTGGTCAGTGGGAGGTGCATAATTAGGTCCTTGAGGAATAACTATTGCGTCCAGGGAATCATGTGTTAACATGATTCTTACCAGAAAGTGTTGAATAACCTGGGTAACATTGAATCATACTCACTCACCGTAAAGGAATGCAATTACTTCATAAATGCATTTAAATTTGGCTCCAGTCACTGCCTGAGATGATTGGTCAAATGCAAAATTACAGTTGCACCGGGAAATGCCCAAAAAGTTTGACGGAATCAAACTTGGATGACGTGATAGAATTCTTTGTGATTTCCACAATAATTGGGAGTTAATGGAAAGAAGCACAGCAAATTTTGCACCCAACACCACTTTGATGAGTGAAAATCCTTTGAGGGCTAAACTCGATAGTAGCAATGCTTAAATTGTTGGGGGAGCACGGGGTGACGCCCCATAAAGAATGAAGAAATGCACCCTAATATTCAAATTTCACCTCTACACAAAGATGAAATCTTAGCAAACGCCCCCCAAGTTCTGATTTTACAGTTTAATTGCTGGTCTGTTGGCACTTTCGTTTGTGCCACAAGGAAAAAAGTTGATCACCCAAATCACGTAAAGTGAACAATGAAATTAGGCATGGTATGAACAGCTGTTTCTCTAACCAGAACAAAAACACCTTTTCAGGCAATTGGAGTTAAAAATATCGGGTTGTCTTTGCCGAAACCAGCAAGGTTGCATAATTGTTTTGAAATCTGCTCGAAAGAGTGAAATTCAATGGAGGAGCACGCCCCCAATTCATGTAGTGCTTTGGAACCACACCAGAAGGTAGAAAGGTCAGGGGTCGGTCAAAGAGAATGGAAAGGGATTTAAAGTTGACCTCCAAGTTACGTCCATAAACAAAGTAACAGTTTTTGCACGTGAAGTCCACTGTAAAAGAACATCCACTTTTCCGATTGTGTTGCCTTTTCCCAATTTTAACCTGATTGCGTTGCCATTTCACGAGTTAAAGATCTTCCCGATTGTGTGGTATTTTATTTATACTGACGAAAAATTGTTCTCGCAACGTTTTGCCCTGTCATCCATTTCTGTTCGAGGTAATTTTCAACACTTGGTTGCACAGAAATTGCAGCTGCTTGTCCTTTGTGAAATTATTGGAACCCTGTACTTCATAACTAAGACGTACCCACTTCATCCTACGTAACAAGCAAAACAATGATTACGACTAGGGCCTGCATACTTCCCATTCCATTGCCTATTTATAACACATCAACAAATTGCAATTTCAATGTGATTGGTTGCTCACACACACGGTCGTCGGTCGGGAGCCAATCGTCAATCGACATCAGACAAGATGGTAAAATGATTAGCTTATTGTCAGAGCAAAACTGGACAGATCTCATTTATGAAAATCAAAATCAAACATGGAATATAACAAGCCAAAACTCTTGTGATGTGTTGAAAGTTCAACACACAACTCTTCTTTAACACACTTCTACAAACTTAAACACAATTATTACAAACATAACATTTACACAGCAAAAACGATATGTACACATCTGCTGGCAGGAAATCGAGTAATCGACATTGTTCCTGGAATTCGAATGTACAGAAAGTTGCTAAAATCTCTCGAGATCACTCTCACTGGGCAAGTTTCAACACGTTTCCTCTCCAAGTGGTTGGAAATCTTATTCCTAAACGCGAGTGTCACCTTCCCTGGACCCAGCTGTTATCTGAAGTTCAGTTCCGTTGTAATGACACTTGGTCGTCATTCCATTCCAACAGAATAACACTTTATCAGGAGGGTTTTCCAAGGATTTTCCATCTTCCCAACAGTAATTCAAAAAATTTTGGGGCAAAATTGAACTTGGTCATTACACTTTTGTTCCCAGCATCTTCATGGAATAATGTCAGCAGAAGAAGCAACAGTGAAGTGAAGTGAAGTGCAGGTGAAGGTCTGGTGGAAGCTTGGTGGCAGACCTTCGCGAAGGATTTTGGTAAAAGAGGGTCCCTTGAAGGGCTCTCTTCCAAATCTTTACTTTTTTGCACCCGCAGCTTCTTTCTGGGGCTGCAAGGAGGGGGTTTTTTATCTGGTCCGAAGGGACTGGGTTTTCCCCATACCTCCAGGGCGACGCTATATGCGATCGACCAACCCCGGTTCCCAGCTTCGGCTGGTACAAATCAACAAAAAAAAAAAAAAAAGCAACAGCCATACCCTATCCTCAAGCCTAAAATGGAAATGAGGATTTGGTGTCAAACATCCATGCAAATTTCCCCAGAGTTCCAGCCAATGTTGGGCTTTGGAGGGGGAGGTGATGCATTGGTATCTGCTGACCATGTGATGATGGCAGATCACATTGTGCGACAATCCGTGCTTTAGATGTTTGACCACGCAGGAAAATATGATGTCGAATGTCAAACTTGCCCAGCAAGGGTGATACCTATAAAGTTAAATGACTCTCAAGTCAACGTTTCCGAACTTCACCCTTCGCCCAGACAAAATATCTGACATCCAAAAATAAAGAATGATGACATCAATCACTCACATTCCGAGAGAAACTTAATTTCTCAACAACTTAGAAGAACATTCTCATTTCGAGTTAGATCGATCGTGAAGAAAGAGTTACATGCTACGAATACAAGCATCATCTTAACAGCCTGCTGTTATGGATGGAACATCACCAGAGCAAAAAACTGAAATTTTCCAAATTGAACCACAGCCCAGTGCTGCTGAAACTTTGTAACAATGACCCAAGATGGCAAAGACTGCATGCAAGAGAGACAGTCAACAAGAAAAAAAGAACATCGAAGATAAAAAACGAAAAATGCCAAAAAGCCATAGAAATCTCCCAGAGATTTTTGGGACACATAGTTCTTCAGGAAATCATGAAGACAACCGGAGTTGAAGAATAGTGTTGAACAAGCAGCCATTGCTTACCCGTTGCAACTTTTAGTCCACCTTCTTTCAGCTTATGCGTGTCATGATGCGATTACGATTGCTTGTCGATTTGTTGACTATGTGGGACATTCCAAAAAGTTTGGGAGTGGAGGCTTCATTTCTTTCACTGGTGCAGAAATACGAAGTCTTTGCACAGTTGGTCACTGACATCTAGGAAGAATCTGAGAAAATTTCATAATCATCGTTTGGTTTTGTTTTCTTTCAAAGCACTCAAAAACTGTTGTTGCAAAAATGGAATTCTCAAAGGATTGTGTAATGTTTTGACATATTTACAAGGATGCAGCTTGGGGAAACAGCAACAAAACTTCATGAAGTTTTGAGGCAAGTTCGTTGTAATGTCTGCTCATCATTCAACACTATCACCAGATGGATATGACAACGTAAAGATGGCAAGGATGACCTTAAAGATGAAGTCTACATGGGGAGTCCCAAAGCAGCCATGAACGAGTCCACCAAGCAATTGATGCAAGTAATCGAACGACATTTGAGCAACTAGTGGTAGACATAGGACCAACAAATGGTACAATATCAAGGATTTTGCACGATGGCTTGGGCCTGAGGAAAGTTTGTGCAAAATGGTGCCGCATCAGCTGACTCTGGAGCAGGTGGGAAAGGGGATGGATTTTCCACAGAAAACATCGAAACGCTTTGGCCCAGGAGGTACAAAGTGGCTCACAGACATTGTTACAGTTGACAAAACCTGGCTCTTGAAACAGTGTTTCGGGAAAAGCTGTAAACACGGCATGGCTAGCAGATGACGAGCCATGGCCCAAGGTCGTGTGGCAGGATTTTGATCAAGAAAACAGTTTTTCTGCGTATTTCTCAACAGTGAGGGTCCAATGTTGGTGAATGTAGTCCCAGAGCAGCAAACATTGACAGGACAATACCATTGTGATGTAAGATTCATCAAGCTCTTTGAAAAATATCCAAGAGAAGAAAACCAGTATCGGAACAACCAGAGCACCAAATTCCACAAGGCAACGCATCGTCCCATAAAATGAAGAAAACGCAGGAATTCCTGAAGGAGCACCACGTAGCAGAGGTTCCTCAACCTATCCTGCTCCCCAAACCACGCACCATCACCCACGGAATTGATAAAATGACCATCGTCAGGAAGTCAAGATACGAATGTAGAAAACAAACCAGATGCTGAGGAAAAAGACGTTCGTCAAGACACGGAGTTCAGACATAAGTCTTTGCAACCGAACGAACAACAAAATTTGACTGAAAAATCAGCTTTTACTTTTTTTATCCACGGCATTTCCCATTCATATCCACGGCAGGATCGTACAGATTGGATTGGATCCCCTGCCTTTGTTGTCGCACTCAACCAATTTTAGGCAATGGTCTGAGAAGGTTGACACACTGGTTAAAGATGCCATCCAAACAGACAATGACAATGAAATCACCCTTTTAATTGGGCCATTCCAAAAGTCTTTGCAACTGTCCCGGAAATGCTCAGAAGTATTTGGTCTGCAAGAGAAAATCCGGGAGAAAATTATCTTATTTAATTTGAAATTCGAGGCATGTGGCAGTCTGTTTTGTAAATGGTCTTTTATTCCCGGGGCGGCCTGCATGGCTGAAAACAATGCAATGTGGCATGGCAGAATTTGGCACAGCTCCAAAGTTTCAGCTTCGACAGGTATAGCTTGGCAAAAATGCAACCCAAATACATGGGCCCACATATGGATTTGACACCAGCTTTCGTTGATTCTTGAGCCACATTTTTTTTTTGCACAAATGTTTGACATTTTTGCATTGTTAAGACGCTCGACACGTCGTGTTGAAAACGAATTATTTTTCCCACACATTTGCTGCTGAAACCTCGGGTCCGAGGAGATCTGTTTGTTATTTTTGCGTTTCTGGACAGCTTCACGAGAGACGCAAGGCGGAGCTTCGATTTTGTTCAAAAATTGAACCAATGGAAAGAATTCGAATTTTCTCGTGCTTGCGCAGAAGTTGATACCGGTGGCACAAATTAATCAGGCCCGTGTTCGCCTGCCTGTTATTATAATGTGCTTATTAGAAAAGTTCACAACCCGGGTGGAAGAGTTTTTTCAAAACGGTAAAACGGCGGCCCTCATCACAGTGGGCCCACCCAAATTTTGCCGCCTGAAATCACTCTTTCGCATGACCACGGGGAACCGAGGTCAATTTCATTGGTTCATTTTCCGAAACTGTCGTATCTCTGCCCATAGCAGGGCTTAAATTGAGCGGGCTCCCTCGGGCTCTCAGAGCCGGCCGCCCTTTTTCTTTTGAGAGGTGGCAGCCCTTGCTCTTATGTGCATTTCGCCACCTTTCGGGAATTTGAATACTGTAACGAGACCAGATGAGGAAGGGAAGAGTAGAATGAAGGAATGTATTCTTTAATTTTTCAGGGGAGACCCCATATCAATTTGAAATATGGCATAAAATGTACGAAAACCGAAGGGCCCAAAAGCCCTTTTCAAATGTTGGGAGCCGGCCGTTTTTATTTTACAATTTAAGCACTGGCCCATAGTCTTCAGTAAAATTGTTCAGAGATGAAAAAAAATTAAAATGGCACCTTTGGCCTGAGGCTATTCCTGCAAAAATTCATTGCAAGGTAACAGCGGAAATCAACACGCCTTGTAGCGTTGCATGAATGTCGGGCGTAACATTTTTAGCAAAAAAAAAAAATGCGCCTTTGGTCACGATGAGCTGTCCCCAATTGGAAGAGGAGATTTCAAATCCAGAAAAACAAGCACCGAAGGTGCACTTGGTCCATTGGTTAAGGTGGGATTACAAACCGTAACTGAAAAAGCATGTTGCGGCAAAATGAAAACAGAACCAAATGAGAGATTCACACAAAAGACTGAGGTTGGGTTTCAAAATTCAAAAAAAAAAAAAAAAAACAAACAAAAAAAAAAGGGTAAATAGGGCACAGGATGCAAGGAAATAAAAATTAGCACCAAGTCAGACTGTCAGTAGGAATATACCCACGAATCAGCTGACAAACCAGAGACCAAATAAGACAGGTTCAGAGTTCCCAGCAATTTTGGAAAACCATTTGCTTGGTTTTTTTCTAGGTTTCCCAAAGGTTTTTAAGAGACGCTTCAAAGTGATACAAGAGCAGCGTCCATGAACATACCTACCATTACCAGTAGTCTAAGGCCTCAAAAGTGGGGTCTGGGTTTCACTTCCGGCATGGTTTCAAATGACTGAGCTACAGGCCTGGGGTTTGGGAGACGTGTTTCCTCAAAGGCCAGAGCAATCTGACAAGCAAAAGGTTCACAAAAATCACCTGGATGACATTTTTCATGGGTTCGCCTGAGAACCCTTACGGCTCCCATAAATCTGGATCTACTCAGTAGCTGTTCTTACACCATGAACTTCAAAGCAATTTGGATTGCTACGTCAAGTCATAAAACATTTGGGACACATCCCACGTAGGTACCCAGAGGCTTCTGCAGAACAAAACTAATTGGTCACAGGTTGGATAGAAAAAGATTAACCGAATTAAATGAATAATTCTCAAGTGTGGGAAAAGATGTGACTGAAAAATGTTCACTGAAAGGGACGGAGACAAAAATCTGTAAAGAACTTACGAGCAGGTCAGGTGAAACCTCTGATAGAAAGTCCGGACAAATCAGACAATGTTTTCTGCTGAAAGTTGGCACGCCTGTTCCAGAAATTCCAAATTTCTATTAGAAACTGCACGAGACTGGTAATCACATTTTGACGTTAAGATATTTTAAAGTGGCATGACGTCAAAGAATTGACTGAATACATGCCAGTTTTCCCACGTTCAAATTTGGAACTACTGCCTTGTGAGTTGGGCAATTATTAAAGAAAAAATACCTCTTATCATTGCCAACTGGCCAAGAAAGAAGTCAACATGATGTTTGTAAACCCATGAAAGGACAACTGCAAAACCTAAGTTTTTTTATTTTTCTCTTGGATGATCACAGAGCGGTGGTTTGTATTTGTAATTTAGGACCAAGGTCCTCACAGCCTGCCTGTGGCGTTGGCTTCTTTAAAAACTCATCAACGGACTTGCCACAAACACACGCGGAAATTCTGGAGAAGAATGATTGTTAATCAGTGTGAACTTCATCCCTGTTCCCGGGCTTTCGCTGAAACAGTAACGATACTGGCGTGTTGTCTGTAACAAAAGTCCAGAATAGAAGTTCCAGGGTCTCATATTTGACAAACTATAAATCACATTGCATTTTCCATGTCGGTGAGTAAGAATATCGATGTTTGACAATGCTAACTAAAAATTCACTGTTTACGAAACGAAAACATTTACAAAACAGTTAGGTACCTACCTATACAAGCTCAGTTATTTACAATTAGATAGTGATAATTAAAATCGCAGGCATCATCGTCTTCATTTTGATTTGGCAAAAATGCTAATCTCTTCCTTCCAGCTGGCGGCCGAGATGACATGACATGATATCCAAATCAGCAATCTCCTCTAATATCTCCATTCTGCCAAACGTAACGAAACTCCAAAACAAAGTTGCTAGCGTCTAACGTAAACTTTAAATAGGTAATCTCCAACGAGAGCGATGCTAATCTGGCTTGTATAAAGGCACTTTTGGCGTGAACTCTATAAGTAGCACCTGCAAAATATAAAAGAAAATGAGCGGGAATTGATTAATGCTGCATTTCAAAAAAGTGCAGCGGGACACAAAGGGTACAGCCTGACACTAAACAGAATTAAAGAACGTTCGCGATTAAATTACCCATTTTGGTTCACTGCCTCCGGACAATTTTGCCACTGATTTGGCAAGGGTTGACCAGGTGAATGCAGTTCGGTTTTCATAATTAGGTATGTCAGGTAATGCCTTTACTGTAACGAATTGTGGATTCTCATTTTTCATCTAGTTGCAAAAGATACTGCCAAAATCACACTGGTTCTTTTCCAACATGTCTTTATTAATTGGAATAGTTTTCGTCAGAGACGATTGAGTTTGGGAGTTCCGGAGTTTCTGGTAAATCCTATCCAGATCAGCCTATGCCAACCCAGGAAACTCAGATGGCTCGGGGGCATGTGGAATTTCTGACGCATGTAACCTCTTGAAGTCGCCAGTAACGGGGTTGGGATTTGGACAATCCTTACCCAGCAGTGAAGGCTGCAAAAATATCATAGGTAATTTAGGATTCGACATGCTTCCTGTGCAGGTACCTACAGAACTGAGACGACTTTACATACTCTCTCGCTACCCACCAGCACTTTGTTTCAGCCGAAGAGGAAGTATGACCAATCAATATCAGCCATGCAAGGCTGGGAGAGAATTTGTGCCACAACCTGAATGGCAGCCGATTGGAGATACCTATCTACAATAGGCCTATAAGAAATTATCATGCTACTAGGCCTATCAGTCAGGTATTTCGGAAACTTGGCAGTGCTTAAAATTTTTTCGGCATTGTTAAAAATAAAAAAAAAAACAGGTGAAAGTGGAGAAACCGAATTTAGAAATTGAAAAAATTCGCATCAGATCGACTAGGTCGCACCAGGTCAGGAAGCATCTTGTGGTGATGTCCAACGCAACAGGATTCTTGCAGCAGCAAATGGAACTCTGTCAAGAAGGGACAACACTCCCCTGAAAGGTTCCGTGGGTAGATTTGTCCATTTAAGTAGTGGTTGACCGCTCTCCACCAGAGGATGCACCAGGCCATAAACAAAAAAATATTGCACAATTTCTGTCCTTCTGCCGTCATTGTGTGACTGGAGGGGACGAAGGTTTGACAAATTTTCTCATCCAGGATGACTTCCGGAAACTCCCAGCATGTTTTATGAATCATAATCTTTTCCAAACTTCCTGTAACCATCCGGGGCTCCTCTTTTTGCCACTGATGCTTTTCTTTACAAAGATCGGGACGTGTCAGAGGTCATCTGGAGGCTGAAAATGATGTCCTCGAAAAGAAAAACCCCAGAAAATTTGAAAAAGATCATGCGAACGGTTGGAACAGAATCTCGCGGGAATCAGAAAAAGAAACGATGAACATGAATTGGTGTGTGAATTGATGAGGTGGAAAAGCAAGGCTTCACGGTCGGGAAAGTCATGTTGAATCCTTATGATGTGACATCTCACGTCCTTGGAGGAGCACCAAGCTCACCCATATTATGTTGACAACGAATGGAATTGGGCCAGTAAAGTGCAACAGGGCACAGGGCAGCACAGCTACAGTACCTACCACACACCTTTTTGTGTTTTGTCACTGCCAAAAACAAAATGCCACCGAAGTATTATTTCAGCTGAATAGAGAAAAATAGCAAGCGAAATCTGTTGTCGGAAAAATTGTGTGGGACATTGCAGTGACAGGTGCAGTTTACGTTTTAGTATAGGCCAGGGCCAGACTGGCTGCCTGTGGACCCGGGGTGCGCTGAAATTTTTGGGGCTCGTATTCCCACCCCAGTAGGTAATTCGCAGTTTTGTTTTGTTCGGGTCGCACATCTGAATCTGAGTTGAACTTGAATTATGAATATTGGGGGTGGGGCGAGATGGGGTGTTGGGGGCGAAGCCCCTCAGCCATGGTTGCGGTCTGGGGCGCACCTCTAGCGGTGTTCCTGTTCCATGGGGCAGATCCTCACTTCCAGCGGGTCTGGGTATACGAAAGTCGAAAACTTCTGAAAAAGAAACGAACATTTCATTTTTTGCCAAACAGAGAGTCAGAAAAGATCATCCGATCATGGCCACGCCATGCCGTGAGCATAACGTCAAGAAGGCTAGAACACTTTGGACAGTACGTGGGTCGGTAAATGAGTTTTGCAAGTTGGCCCAGAGCATGGCTGGCGTCCACCCGATTTTGGCGATTTTTTGGTCACTTTTGATGCCAACCCTTTTTGACCAATGTTCCAAAGGGAATCCGAATCAGCCTCTGGAATACTTAGATACAGGCATTTTATAAAATGTTCTGGGTTTTCCTGTGCCGAAATCGCATGGTTGTTCAGGAACAGGGTCGACAATTTCAATTATTCATTTTGATGTCTCCTCCAGAATACGCAACCAAAATTCAGGCCATTTTAATAGTGGCTCACCAGGGTTTAGGTAGTGACCTCTGTTTGCAGCAACCCGTTGTTGGTTTGAACATCTCCGAAGTGGCACAGGGTATTTCATAGAAAACCCTTGTAATGCAAAGAAAATACCAATCACGAACTAAACAAAATATCAATGGTGTAAGAAAGTGGTTCCACATAGTGAGAGCACACCTGTTGGCGATTTAGCCTCTTGTTAGTGCCAATTCTGTGGCAAAGTTTCAGCAATCTACCTTGATTACAGTAGACTGCGGAAACTTTGGGTTAAATGTCTGTCTCAAGTAAACTATCCAAACACCATTGAACACAAAGGTAAATAAACAAGTTTATGCGTAACTAAAACGTGAAATATTCTGCTCTAACTGTTGAAAATTATCAGCAGGGAATAAACAAACGTGATGCAACGTGATTTTGCTGTTGGGTAAACACCGGAAAGAAATTGACGTAGTTTGAATGAATGAATATTCGCTGAACCAAAAGGTTTTTCTCTTCAAATCCCATCAAGTTTTTGCATCTTTCGATATGGATTTCGATGTCACTTCGCCTGCAGTAAGTTGGTCTCTTTCCAAAACATCGTAAAACCACACGACTGGACCAAATTTTGATACATCTCAAGCGCACCTGCTCAAAATCCCACCAAAAAGGACCCACATGACTCTGAGATTTCGAGGACCGTGATGAGAGCAATCATCACACAAAGCCCAGAAAAAAGGGACACCCTGTTGGAGAAGAAAGTTGGTCTTGATACTCGTCCGCAAGGCACATCTGACCATGCACTGTGCCACTTTTGACCTTTTCCGAAAATTCAAAATAACAGGGCAGCACTTCAATTTCTCGGGATCAAACACTTGTCAAAATCAGCCAATTCAGCCGACAAAAGTAGGTAACTCCTTTCGTGAGATCATAGTTTGCCAGATGCTCTCGCAAGATGGCTGAAAATTTGCAAGAATGTTGCGAAAGAATGCATTTCTTGATTTTTGGAAAAACTCTCATTGTAAATAGTTTCTTTACAATGTTTGGGGCCAACTTGCAAAACTCATTTACCGACCATCGTTACAGTGTTCAAAATCACAAATTAGAGGATGCGAAGAGCAGTGACAGCAGCAGAACACAGAGCAGTCACAGCAGCGCTCGTCCTGTCGCTCTCGGTTACTCGTGTCAGGCGGTCGAGACTCGGCTGACTCGGGCCAACAGCAACAGTAACAATGATGAACGAACACAACACAATATACCTAAACTGGAAATTGTATATTTTTGCAAATCCGGAATGGAAAAAGATCTTGCAGTGCAGTTCAGCACTTCTGCAACTTCACCCTTCAGCACCAGTTACTGAATTTTTGCCAAAACGGGGCGGAAGTGGCAAAAAGAGTATGGATGGTTTCAGTGGTTCGACAACGAAACAAAAGTGACAATTTTTTAGATTCCTCAACGACACAAAAGTGACACTATGGCACCATGAAATCTGCCACATTTGATGGTAGAGGGTGAGAAAGGGAGGAAGGGAGAGAAAGCACAGCGAAGGGCGAACACATTTGCATGTACAATCAGAAACTAAAAAAAAATATAAATAAATAAAAATAAAAAATTCGCATGCCCTGTTTTGCAAAGGAAAAGTGAATTCGCACGGCCTGCCGCCGCAAAAAATCTGAATCATATGTCCTGCCCCGTGGCAAAAAAGCTCAAGGAGGGCCTGTGCAACCCTGGAGGCCCGGTTCGATCGCACCCTGGCCCTGGTGTAGGCCAATAATTTGCATGAAGCTCCGATTGTTTTGTATGCTTTCGGCTATTAACAAATGCAAAATCTTTCATTTTTTCATTCTTTATTTGGAGGGTTTTCAGCATCCTTCCCTTTTGACTTGGGTGACAGATGTTCATGTGGAGGGCTATTTTGGTGACCACATTGTGTGAAAACAGGACATCGTATCATTCAGGAGATCAGCACAAGAATAAAGGAGGATAAAGCACCACATTTTTCAACGTTCTCAGTTCAAGTGATGCAGGGTCACAGGTGTTGGACATTTCCCACCTGGTGATTGTGAGACTGAAATGGTAAAATTCTCTGGGTTCACAGAAGGCAGTTCATCAGTCAATGGGGAGTTTTTTTTTACGAAATTCTACGGACTACACCAAATGTTCCCAGAGTGGAATTCACAAACCAGCCTCTAGCTAGGCACTTGGTTTCACTTTCTTAAATTTCTGAAATTCTTACCAGGAGTGCAAATTGGAAAGAGGTCGCGATGTTGACAGTTGTTGATGAATATGATGGACAGAGAACAGAATTCGGTAAGCTTGTGCTGTTAACTGTGTCTGCCTGTGATACTGTGTTTGCCAGAGTCACTGTCTCTGCTCACTATCACTGTTTTCTGTTGCGGTATGTTAACAGTCACTAATTTTTCATCACAGGTAAACTCTGCCATACGTTTTAATGGCGATATTTGCCTCGCATATCGGAGTTGGCATCACCACAGTCATGATCTTTCCGCCGTAAGAGAGACAGTATTTTTTTCATTGTTTTTGTCCGCAGTTTCTCAGATTTTTTCCCGAACATAATGTGCATCCACTTCCGGGACACACTTCAAAGTGTTCCCCAACAAAGCGGAATTGCAGAACGTCTACTAACGTATTCTTGCATCACTGATGAGTCGGCCCTCCGCCTTGATATACTCCAATGGAGGCCAAGTTTGTGATAAAGGTGGCTGTTTTCCCAGTCAAGCAGCTTTTCAATGGCAATTTTAGTCTGGAATGGAAAGCAACAAAAGAGCAAGAGTTAGTAGAGAGCAAGAGTACCTAAGAAAAATGAAGAAATGTTTGGAATCAAGATATGAAAAATCAGCTTCTGCCTGTTTACCTATAAAGAAAAGATGAAATTTCCAAGCTATGGGATCCCAAACATGAAAATGTGCAATTTTGGGAGGCCTTGGAGCTTGGAACAACATCATTGCAGGCAAGTTTGTTTGTGGGGGATTGGGGGTCAAAATTCCAACTTCCATGTTTATGATCCGATTTTGTTCAAATTTGGCACATTGTTAGGGCTCAATATGGAAGGTAGGTCACTCGCACAAAATTTCACCTCATTCGGTCGTCGTTTTGGGAGTTGTGGGGTCAAAGGTCACAATTTGGTGACCTAACTTCAGCGCAAGATTATAGGAGAACCTGTAGAGATTTTTTGATCTGGTTTGGACTAAAATGTCACAAAAGCAATTAATTTTTGGGTGATAGAGCCGCTTTTTAAAGTGTTTTCTCAAAAACATGTAACATTTCTTCATATTCCTCACTTGCGGCAGAAGAGATAGACCTTTTTCCAAAACATTACGGACAACTTAAAATATTGAAATTGAGATATTGAAATATTGAAATTGGAAGTGCTTTATTGAGCCATTTTCGGAAATCCAACTCCCATTGAAGTCTGATTTTGAGGGGATCCGGTAACTTCTGATGAAATTGGGTGCAAAAACGTGCTTTTTCAGCGTTAAAATACGCTATTTTGGACGTTTTCGGTGAGATATCATTCTCCGTTCAGCAGATTTGATGCGAACGAAAATTGGCTCTATATTGGCTCTATCATCCAAAATAGCACACTTTTTTTTCTTCCAGTGTGCCAAATTTTCCTCTCTAGCACTGCTTGTGGCTGAGAAAAACCATGCGAAAGTTTGAAAAATGTCAAAAAAGTGAAAGCGGTATAAACGTGCTTTGAATACCGTGGCTTTTTCGAAGTACATGCAAAACATGCTGTCGCACGGGAATCGCGATAGCTCCTCAACCAATAAAGCTACAGTAATGGCAATTATATTATTGGAATCAGCATGAAATGGGCTATTTGGTGGCATCAAAAAGCATGAAGTCCAAAAATCATGTAATTTTGATTTTTCTGACCCTACCCCCTCTAAATAAATGCAGTTTGAAGGGCTGTTCTGAAAGACTACCCAGTTTAAAGGACCGTTCCAAGGACTGGTTAATTTGAAGGACTGTTCCTAAAGACTGCTCAGTTTGAATAAATTTCATATTTTCCATTTCATGATTTTTTCCAGTCAAACAATTATTGTTTCAGCTTCAAGGATAAACAAGCTGCCTTTTCTGAGTGATTCTTGAGCTACTCGCCAAGATGTCGTGTCAATTCCATGATTTTTCAGAATGCAGGGTTCATGCCGGGATCGAAAAAAATATAGGATTTTCAACCCAAAAAATAGGATTTTCAACACCAAAAATAGGATTTTTAACCCAAAAAATAGGATTTTCAACACCAAAAATGGGATTTTTAACCCCAAAATGGGATTTAACCCAAGAGATGAAATTTTCAACCCAAAAATATCTATAACAACTGTTATGTCAGTACCAGGGCTGCAAGAAGTCGTTTGGAGCCCTCGAGCACGGATTTTCGAGTCATATTTTGGCAAATTTCCTTTTTTTGCCCTCTGGCCCATTTCGGTCTCAGCCGTCCCGCAAGCATTGCTCGCGCGCTCGCGACTTTTTGCAACCTGTCACAAGAATCCGAATTTCACATGAATCTGACAATGATCAGAAGGCAAATGTCACAAGAATCTGAATATCATCAAAACATCAATTCCGTTAAGTTTATCATTTTCAAGTCGGTCATTTCACTTCGGAATCAATTGATTTGAACCATTAAAATTTGAATCTCAAACCGAATCCGATTCTCCTCCAATTTTGACCGAATCCGGAATCCCTTCGACTCGAATCCAAAAACAAAAAATTAAATAAACACAGTTCATGTCAGTCAGAGGCTTAGGTAATTTAAACATTTATCATTGGCCGAAAAAGAATATTATTTTTCTAGGCAACGTGGAAAAAATAGGAAAAAAACAGGACTGCCGAAAAATAGGAAAAAAGGCTTTTGTGAAAAATATAAGAAAAATAGGAAAAAATAGGACCGCATGAAGCCTGAGAATGTGGCCACCCTGGAGAAAACAAGTAGGAGGCCTTTTGCTGCTGGTCGCCCCGCAGCCCCAACGGGTCGATGGTGGGCAATGCCACATTAAATTTGTTATATTTTTCTGCAAGGGATCCAGTGCTTAAGTTGTAAAAAAAAAGCGGCCGGCTCCCATTCATTTTGAAAGGGGCACACGAATTTGAAAAGGGCTTTTGGGCCTAAAAGGGCACAAATTTTTCAGGACATGGGGGCAACAACGGGGCAATGTGCAAGAAAAATGGCAATGTCGTTTCCGACGATGCGTTGCGCGAAGCGCAACGCCGGGGGAGGGGTTCGGGGAGGGGGTGTCCCCCTCCCCGAAGGGGAAAAATTTTGAAAAATGGAACCTCGAGAGGTGCTCAGAATTCGCAAATTTTGAAAAAAAAACTGCCATGGCTTTTGTCGCAAGCACCATCTGCATGCATATCGATTCAATTGACCTTCGAATTGAATATCCACGATTTTAAAACAAAGCAACTGCGACGAAAGTCGAAAACGCATTTCATTCACACTTTTCCATCCAACCCAGTGTCAAACACCCGAATCACAAAAAGTGGGAAAAACACTCGGAACAAAGGAAACAGACCTGTTCCGACCTCTCTCTCCCACCAATGCGGGAATGGGGGAGCAGTGAGCACCCAGCTCAATCCACCACGACCACTTGCCACCGCACTGACCGCCACAAGACAGTCGCACGGCGCCGAAGTCGGAGCTGCGGCTGAGAGCTGAGACAGTTCTACTCTGCAAGGCCATTGACCAACCAACCTTCAACCAACACCCAGAAAAAAAGAAAAAACTGTTGGAAACCAAATTGTCATTTCTTCCTCCCACGCCAGGCAGCCTCAGCCACTGCTCAGCCTCGTCCCGTCTCCGTTCGGCCGTTGTCAATCTTTGCCCGCTGCGGTGCTGCCCGAACGAAGGCACGAGGCCCTCCTCTTCTCATCTCCATTCTCCAACCTCCATGATATGCTGCGCTTCTGGCCCTCTCTGATTCACAGCGTGCGGTCGCGTCGCCGTTTGGCATCACTGCAGCAGTGACTGCTTTGTGCATTGTTCATCCCTTCCTCATCCAATCAAGAACAGAGTCATCATGTGCAAAGGCAAATTGGCAACAAGTCCATTACGCGTTCATTTGGACAAAAAAAAAATTTGATTTTTTTTTAAAAAAAAAAAAAATCAGAAATTTTCAGCAATAAATTATTGTGAAAAAGGGCCGCGCGGAAAAAAAAAAAAAAAAAAGGCCGGCTGCGGCCGGCTCCCATTGAAAGGGCTTCCACCTCTCCCGAGAAAAAGGGCAGCCGGCTCTGCGAGCCGGCGCCTCGAGGGACGGCCGGCTCTGAGAGCCGGAGGGAGCCGGCTCAATTTAAGCACTGAAGGGATCACACTTGAATTGCTGTGAAGTTGAATTGGGATGGAGTTGAATAATTGGGATGGAGTTCACAGGAAGGCAAAAACCAGCATTTACCAATCAGATTAGTATTTGACGTCGCGTCCAAGTAGCCCAATGGAAGAGCATTCACACTGTGATTGGAACATTTCGGTTCAAACCCCGAATGGGTAAAATGCTAGTTTTAGTCCAGTTGGTGTGTGGAGCCTAAGGCCGCCACACACATGGCAAGTGTTGCGTGTGCTCACCTTTGAATTTTCCACTTTATCCGAGAATTTTCCCTCAAAATAAGGATTCGTCGGCCTGCACGATTTCACCTGAACCTCCCACAGCTTTCGAAACATTTCTGAACAGATTTTCTCAGAATGCACCTATCCACAAACAATTGTCATCTTGCTGTGTCCAGTTTGACCACAGATGGTGTTTTGTGGAATATTTCCCCAGGAACATATCCGAATAAAGGGTGTTGAGAATTTCTCCAAAGGATAGTGATTGTTGCTACTTCCTTTTCGATCCATGAATGTAAAAACTTTTCTCTTCCGAACGGACCGGTAAGTTGTCATCCATTAGAAGTGCAGCGCAAAGTCAAATAAGGATTATCTCTCTTTGCTATTTGCTGGTATACCTACCTATCTTCCGTAGAACATAATCCTTCACAGGACCTTGTCAACACTGGAAAGGAATGCCGACAGCGTTGTCAGCAGGCAAATGCATTGCGCAGTCTAAAAATGCGACAGTTGCCTCCATTGAAGAAATTATTTGCAGCAGCTCCAATGTTTCCAATGAGTTCTCAATGACAACCAAAAATTTCTTGCAAGAATGCTCTTTTGAATGCTCAATGTCACGTGTTAAATTTTTCGGCAAAAGAAGAGCGGTACCAGGTTGAAACGAGGGAGCACTTGTATTTTCACGTTCATTGTAAAATCCATCAGCGTCAAAATTATGCACGAGAATGGAGCGCCAGAGCCTGCAGAGCATTGTCGCAGGAACAGGCATTGTATCATAACATTCTGTATATTAAGGTCACGATAGTCATTATAAATCCCCAAATGCTTGCAGTTTTCCAGCATGTTGAAATTATCAACACAAAGGTCTAGTCCAATTCATTGGTTGTGATCGCGCGCTAGCGTTGCCATGTGTATGGCCGCCTTAGGTTCTAAGTCACCAACTAGACGATAATTCTTTTTTCTTTTCCTGGAGAGAGAACCGGGCCTCCCAACTGAAACTTAGCAACAATTGAATGAAGTTATCAGGAAAAAAATTAAAAAAAAAAAAGAAAAAAAAGTTTTTATTAAAAAAAAAAAAAAAAGAAAAAAAAAAAAAAAAAACAAGAATTCAAATCTGCTAGGTGCTATTTGTCCAGCTCTCCTAAAAACCAAACACGTTTTCAGTTTTTTCATCAATCGTTTCACCAATCAGGGCACACATATCGTTTTTACAACTACCTATCGATTTTTTTTCATTTGTTTTGTTGTTTGTTTTTTTCTGCTTTGTTCTTTTTACCCATACGATAATCTGCTTTCAGGTGCCAATCAATGACAATCCTGCATGGCCTAGTTGGAAGACCTGATCAGGCTCTGTCAGGACCAGACCATGGTTTTTTGGCGCTCTGAGCATCTTGATTTTTTGCGCCCCAGGCGAGAAGAAGATCCAGCTCTTTGCGAAGGAGTGTGCTGTCACTTATGGCTCCGGGGCAGACCCTTCAGTGGGGTTCTTTGGGTTACGCCTCTTGTCAGGAGGAATTCCGTCCCCCAGAGGTCCTGGATTTTTGAGATCTTTTGGAGTTCATTTGGAATGCTGAATTGCAGTTTCTCAATAAAAATTTAACGAATTGTTGACCTGAAATGATGAAAATACCCCTTTTGTATGGCCATTTTAATTTCTCTACGAACTTGAAACCAACAGAAGGCATACTGATAGACCAATGGAGTTGTGCCTTTCTGTTACACAAGAACAATGAACGAAACTTCACTAGGGAGTTACTTCTTGAGATCGATTTCGTCGGACACATTGCTGACATCATCAGTCTGACTGATAACAGAAGAAACAACCAACTCCATTGGTCGTTTTAATGCTCCGTCTGGTTCTTTGTGGTGCGGTGGGATGTTGAATCTTGTAATTTTGCCTACCTTACTTCCATCCTCGGATAGTGGGAAGTTCTTACTAGAAAAAGGCCGTTGGCCAGTCGGCTGCCCAACGCAAAGCATTATGGCCAGTACACTCCCAGTCGATGCCTACGTGGGCCGGTTTTTCACCTGGCGCAAAAACAAATAATGAAGGCCATTATACTCGATGAAAGTAGTCGCCCAACCCAAAATGAAGTTGTGCAGCACAGCTCTCCATAAAAAACGATTTGCTTCTGTTTGCAGTCAAATTCCCTATCTGTTCTCTGGCCTCCCCTTCAGTCTTCTGCTTGATGCACCTTCATCCACTGGTCCCTTTTTGCATGTTTTTCCGCTGCAAAAGATTGCATTGCCAATTCCCAAAGATGAACTACTCCCGAGTTGGATAATCAGACTCGGATCCTTTTCATTTTTTCGTTTCCCTGCTTTTTGCTGCTGCTTGACACGACACCATTGTGGATGCAAACCGACAACCAGTGTTTCAAGCAGCTCTCAACCGTTGCGCTGACGTCAAAATATTGTAACATTTGGAAGAAAATAAACGGGTAAAACTTGGCCTGCAATTTGCTGCTTCTGTCCTATGAGAATTTGAATTTTCAACGTGGTATTCTTAGCTTTGACGTGTGATGCGTGACAGAATGGATGCGCTTTATTCAGTGCAGATGCCAAATATATTGGGCCAGTATCAGTATCCCAATAGGAAAGTGTGGAAGTCCTATTAATGCAGTCTGAAGATGCAATCAGAAGGCTTCATGTAAAATGTCAAAGAATGGAGAGCTGCCACTCTGGGATAATGTTCAATTGCTTTGTCGTGCATTGGGGTGGACTGGTTTGCTTTTGATGCCACGATTCAGAATGGAATGCTAGAGAAAGAATCACGATTCAGAATGGAATGTTACGAGAAAGAATATGACCACAGAGAAAAAAGGAACCCATTTCTTAAGTCATTGGCCGAAAAATATGTATGCATGTAGAGGTAGCTGAGCACATGGTGCAGAGTCAATTCATCACAAAACAAGAATTTTTTTATCGCTGACATGGCACCCTTGGACAATTATTTGGCGCGCTGGGCAAATGCCGCTTTGACCATAACCTGGCCTGTCCTGGGCTCTATGCATTCTAAATATCTATTTTTGTAAAGCTCAGTGGACACGCACATAGGTACCACAAATTTTACTCAGTGGTAGGACTACCTACGAAAGTAAAATGTGTCTATAGAACTTGCCCTCCAACTGGAAACCTAACTGGAATTTAAACGTAACAAAGGTTAGGTAGGTACAA
>JASGXE010007071.1:0-29450 GCA_030068105.1 Sinentomon sp. SZTP_YWyxl | reverse complement strand
TAGTGCATGTTGCAGAGAATAAGTATATTTTTCTGCTACAATAGCCAAAAGATGGTTAAGCATTGATACCCACTACAAGCAGCTTCAATGTTTGAGTGACCAAGTTTTCATCATTGGGACCGAGATAATCGAAGTGCAGTCATACACATCCAATTAATTTTGCAATGAGTTCATTTAAAAAGACATGTCGCGAACAGCCACTTATATCCTTGAAAATTGTACCATAAATATAAAAGATTGTGTTCTTTCTCCGCATAATCAATTCAGGCAGCAAGAGATCGCTTTCATGGACGGACTTCATGGAGATAGTTAAGGCGAATGGTACGTCTATCATTTATACATATCAGTGGTTTAAGAATTCGTCCTGGTGCATCGGTTATTTTACACGATGGTTATCTTCAAGTGCGGCTTGGTAACATTTTTTGCGATATAATGGCACACCCTATAAAGATGACACACGAACTAGGTTGAACTCGTATTTTGTTATTTATCGTGTCGATACACATCCGGAGTTAGCAAGCCTCCCTGGCATTTTATCTTTTTTTCCATGTCCGCGATTTGATATTGCCAATTCTTAATAACATACCAAACGCTTCACTTGGTTCACTTGACTGACGTTGTTTCAACATTTTTGAAAAGTTTACGATGGTTCTTATCATTGAACTAAATCTATTTTATGTATTGCGATTAATTCCAGTTTGTTTTGCTTTTTGCGTCCTTGTTCTTCCTTGTGGACTTTTGCGTGTGGAATTCACTAATTTGGAGTTCAGCATTAAGGGAAAAATGGATGTTTTTGAATCACTGGACCATTATATATACAGGGTGATCCAGAAGTCACGTACCAATGCGGCTACTGCCCTGTCGATGAGTTTCTCTGGGTTTTCCGGTTGCATGACGCCGTATGGCGGCTACAGCTTGCGGCACAGCGTAGTTAGATTTCTGAGGACAGCCATCGGTCCCACTTGACTTCTTCCTTTGGGTGCACCTGAAGCCACGCAACCCAACTACGTTGACGAACTCAGACAACGAATTTCTGTGGAATGAGCCATGATTGCAGCTGATGACCTTGATAATGTCCTGTTCGCATTCTAACGTCGTCTGTATGAATGCCAAACACAAGATGGCGGCAACTTCGAGCAATTGCACTGAAGCAAAGAAAAATGCGGAGCGGAAGAGACACTCAACAAACTGGACTCAATAAAGGCAAAGACCATGTCATTGGTACGTGACTTGTGGACCACCCTGTACACACATATGTAAATGGCACAGACGAAAATGCATCTAAATCTCTTCAGTCGAGGAGGTGTATTCATTCATTTCTACTTTCGCAGAGACCTATGCCCGCGGAATCAGATGTAATGATTCATATCGGGAATGCTTATTTCCTGGCAGCGTAAAATCAGGTTAGCCACACTTGTGCATTAATCATTTGACGATCCCGAAAAGGTTCGGATTTCAAATTACGAATCTGAAGTCCCAATCATGCGTCGAATTGTCATTTTGACGAATGGGAAAAGGTTCGGATTTCAAATTACGAATCTGAAATCCCAATTATGAATCGAATGTATCATTTTGACGAATGGGAAAAGGTTCGGATTTCAAATTACGAATCTGAAATCCCAATTATGAATCGAATGTATCATTCGACGAATGCGAAAAGGTTCGGATTTCAAATTACGAATTCTGAAATCCCAATCATGCATCGAATTGTCATTTTGACGAATGGGAAAAGGTTCGGATTTCAAATTACGAATCTGAAATCCCAATTATGAATCGAATGTATCATTTTGACGAATGGGAAAAGGTTCGGATTTCAAATTACGAATCTGAAATCCCAATTACGAATCGAATGTATCATTCGACGAATGCGAAAAGGTTCGGATTTCAAATTACGAATTCTGAAATCCCAATCATGCATCGAATTGTCATTTTGACGAATGGGAAAAGGTTCGGATTTCAAATTACGAATCTGAAATCCCAATTATGAATCGAATGTATCATTTGACGAATGTGAAAAGGTTCGGATTTCAAATTACGAATCTGAAATCCCAACCATGAATCGAATGTTTACTTACGCTCTAGATTTCTCATCTATCACCTCAGACATCCAAAATACGCGGGCCATAGGAGATTTTTGTCAGACTTTTGAAGCACGGGGCAATGTTATTCCCCATCTAGTAAGCGCTGTTAAATGCATTCCTTCGTGTAATGTGTTTAGCGGCGCATGCGAAATGGGGAATCACATTGCGACGTGGCCCGCGCATCGCCTATGGCCCGCGTGTTTAGAATGGCTCCGTATATACAATCTACCAGGACTGGCCGACTTGGAAGTGCATTTGATATATTTCATCATATTTCTCAAAATTTCTTTCAGCTACCTTATTCCTTAACCTGCTGTTATGGAGCCGCTATCTGCGGCCTTGTTATGGATACCGACCATTCCTTTTCCATCTTGCTCAAGTAGTTTTTAAGGATAAATTTAAGGAAGTAATTGTTTCTTTAAATCGAGTTTTCGGAAACGTTCTAAAACGACATTTTAATTGTGTAACCTCAGTTAAAATTCTGATTGCATCAGTGGGTAAATGTCTGCATATACCAGCCTCTCCTTGGTAACAAATTATGAGACATAAAATTGGATTGCTGTACGCAACAAAGCAAATAATTTAGCAATTGCAGAGAAGACCCACGAAAAAGCATCCATGCCTCCATAGTTCGGGATGACCGACGACAACTGAGGATTTATAATGTCATCCAGCTTATTTTAATAACGTTACCTGCTCTTCTGAGCACTACGTGTTGAATTTGCTCATTTGGCTAACCTGGATCACACGAATGTTACAAGCACGTGAATCTTAGATAATCACCCACAGAAATAGAATAGATCCATATTTCGATGCCACAGGGATGAAATAGCTTAATGATTCGTCGTGCACAAATTGAAACGAGCTAAGTCTAAAACACTCTAATAACTGTGATTTCCCATTCAAAAAACATTGCTGCTCAACAATGAAAACATTTCATTACGTTTTAACTTAGCTCCTTTTAAATTTGCCACGCCGAATCACTTAGGCTATTTCATCCCTGTGGCATCGATTTGTAACCATTGTTAATTTTTGGATAGGCAATAAAAGTTTCCAAAAAACAATATGCACAAAAACTAAAATATAAATCTTTACGCGTGCAAAAGTCTTCATATAACTCTGATATCTGGTGCAAAATCGATTTCAGATAATTCAACGGAAAAGAATTCGACATCTGGAAATGGTAATACGCTCAAACGTTAATCCTTGTGATGTTTTTCCGTGTTCTTCGTGGGTTTTACACGAGTTCTGTACACGTGTTTGAAACACGAAAAATACACATACGCCCATGACTTCTGTGACAGATGGCAGCACGTGCCACCCGAGAGACTTCGAACTTTAAAATTCTATGAAATAAGCTGTTTATTGAAGTTTTCTTTCCTCCTGCAGTATGTTTAGATGGCAACTGCACAGCTCTGTTGTTGTGAGCATTCATACGGAGCCATTCTGAATACCCGGGCCATAGGCGAGTTTTTCAGACTTTTGAAAGCACGGGGCAATGTAATTCCCCATTTCGCATGCGCCGCAAAACACATTACATGAAGGAATGCATTTAACAGCGCTTACTAGATGGGGAGTAGCATGGCCCCGTGTTTCAAAAGTCTGACAAAAATCTCCTATGGCCCACGTATTTTGAATGTCTGAGTACGTATTTCGGGATAAGAATGACGGGTACCACGAAAACGAGATCGTTCAGTGTTGATTATTAGTTTCGACAATTTGCGGCTATACTGTTTCGTGGTCATTTTTACACAATATAAACTAAATGTGACGCTGTCATTCATGATAGACGTGGAAATTGAAATTTTCTGCTGGGCGTGAGAGGCGAGTGAAGATTTTTCGCCTCTCACTTCGGGCATAAAATTTCAATTTCTATGTCTGTATGTTGAATATCTATTGAAACAACCGGAACATATGATTGAGTCAACGAAATGAGATATTTTATCGAAACGAATATCGTGTAAAACACGTGTATTTCACGTGTTTCCAAAACGTGTAATATTCGTGTAAAAAACGTGGAAAAAGCACGTGTTACAAAGCAAAACGAAACACGTGTCATATCACGTGTCTGGGACACCAAAGAAACACCAATGCCGCACGTGCCCTTCCACGTGTTTTACACGTACTTTGTAACCATTGTTAATTTTATGACAGACAACAAAATCTTCCAAACAACTGCACAAAAGCTAAAATATAAATCTTCACAATCAAAAGTCTTCAAATAACTCTCCAATCTGGTGCAAAATCGATTTCAGATAATTCTAAGGGAAAGAATTCGACTGGAATTGGTAATATTCTCAAAAGTTAATCCTTGTGATGTTTTTCGTATTTTAAAAAGGCCATTTTCAGTCTTGAGTTTCTTACAGTTATCTTTCACCGATGTTCGTCGAATGCCAGTCCAATGCCTTGAATTTCTGGCATATTACTGAAAAAGAGGCTGTTTTTCTCAATACGGCTCTGTTGATTTTAGCCGTTTATACAGATGCGAAGATGTTGGTATCCAGTAATTAAAATAGAAAGGATAGCATTTTCAAATTCGTGCGCTTGTCATCACTCAGAAACGGATGCATCAAAATTATAACCCCAAAGTGATGTGGTCAGAGTTAAATTCTCTGCACAAAACGCTCTCATTAAATGGTAATAAAAAAAAATGTCCCGAGATCAAACATTGAACATGTTAATGTCCAATCTAGGATCCGGTAAATTCTTCATGATTTGCATCCTATCGTAAGAATATGAGAAGAAATGGGTTCTGACATGCAATCATGGTGAAATTTTCATCATGCAAAACAAAAATAAAGGTACTTAAAACCAAATATGGGGAATTGCACAAACATCAAGATTGACTCGACATATTTATAGAGCAGAGATGAAAGATTCTTTGAAACAGTGTGTCAGTGAAACAGTATATGATCGTAGATGGCAGTGAAACAGTAGATGAGAATGGTGAATACTTAAATGATTATTTGTTTTTATTGCAAGCAATACTGCCTCAAAAGAAGTGGAGGCAGGACAACAGTTAAAATGAAAAAAGGTCATCATTTGACAAATCAAGGCAATGTCCGACTGCAAAAGGGCAGCATCTCCAGGGGTTGCAAATATTTCTATACAGAACAAGGTACGAAAAGTGAGCAAATAAACGAATTTGGGAACTAAGGTCGAGTGCAGTGTCATTTAAAATATATAAGGAAAAATAAAGGACCGAAGACACTGTCTTGAGGAACCCCTGATGCCACTGAGTATGCCCTTGATGATACGTGCTCAACCATGTCAACTGCCGTGCGAAAATCCAAGAATCTCTCAAGAATGGAAAAGATGAAAGGTGGGAAACCAAGCTGCTAACATTTTGCAAAGTTTATTGTGGGGCACAAGGTCAAAAGGTGAAATATTCAACTAAAGCAAACCATTCGTTAGTAATTGAGAATGGTTGATTGTCATAGCCGCAACCATTTTGACGCGCCAAGTTCATTTGTCCAAGCACAGTGGTGGTGCATGACAGGCTAAAAGACAAAATCAAAACACAACCATTTGAAGCATCGGCTGAGATTATCCCTTGATATCCCTTGATTGAGTAACTTGTATTTCACTAACTTAAGAGAACTATCTTTTTCTCACCACTGTGTGCATGTTGGAAGCGAGGACTCCAACTAGTGGTTAAGAAAAGTAGAGATTTGAACAGGCTATCACAGCGAAGGACTTCCTTTATTTCCATTTTCTTCAACCACACAAAGTCTTTTTTGCGAAAAAATCGAAACCCGTTCTTCCTTTCCCTCTCCGCTGAAGGTTTCTCTCATAATCTCCAGAACGGTGTAAGAGAGGCAAAACCGGGACGCGAATTTAAGAAATGAGAAGCCTTTGGGCACATCCCGATTTTGCGCGTGTCGAAAAAGTGAAAAATAAAGCTAATCTAACCAAACCTAACGTGTCTAACTTACCTAACCTAACCTCCTAACCTAACCTAAGCTGACTTAACCTTTCCTTTTTCCATTGTGTTTTCCCCCGTTTTTGCAGGGTCGGGACTTTAACTCGGAGTTAGATGGAAAAGTGCCCAAACGCGTACTCATTTCTTAAATAAGTAACCGGTACACCAAAGTGAGCTAGTCTCGTTGCATTGTGGGAGTATTGTATTTCGCGGGAGGGAACTATTAGTCTCTCAACATCAACAACAGGAGAAAATATCACCAACGTCTGAAAGTGCTAAACTTATGGCAAATGATTGCGACGTGAGTCATATATCTGCCAAAACATCCTCTATTTCCTGGCGATTTTAACCACGTGGAGCTCCAGTCAATTTTAAAATTGTCAGCTGCGCAAATTTGACCACCTGCTTCACATTCAGAAGTGGGCTGGCAGATGGTCATAATTTCTCCTCGGAGTAAGTTAAAGCCTCGACTTGAACTCACAATGGTAAGAATTTAAACCTCTTCCTAGTTATATTCGCAATCTTTTCAAATCCTTCACAATCCATATGAACGCGATTGTGTCTTGTTACCCTAGACGCGCGACAATACAGTGTGTTTCTGAAATAGTTGGCCATACTTCGTTTTTGACATCGTGGGGCCATTCTGAACAAAAGACGTATAGTGACGTTTTGCCGTCCGACGACTTCTGGGGGTACTCGTCGAAAATAAAACATGGGACGATACACTGCAATTCACGACATCACAACAAGGTCACCAAAAACGAACTTGTGACACATTGCAAAAACAAAGCAAATGCTTAACATTACGCGCATGGATGGCGAGAATGCATTCTTGGATGGCAATGATTGGATTCTCTGCCATCCCTGCATGTATAGATTTGATTGTTTTTGTAATGTGTTTTGTGTTTGCAACAGTTCTAAAAAAAACAGTTCTCAAAACGGTTCATGCTAATTTAAAAATTCGAAATGAGTCTCCGATTTTAGAGCAAATCATCCGGAAGGTTAGAACTATAAGCTTCTTTAGCCTCTAACAATACGAATCGAGAACTTTGGAGTGCTAGCTTAAGCTGAACAACCGCTTCTAGCTCAAGCGGACAACCACCAGCTTAATCCAGTGTGAATATAAAATTATTTTTAAATTTGTCCAGTAAAACACGGACAGAATAGTTATTGCTCATGAAATAATCATATTGTTTTAGTAGATATCGTTGTATATGATAGTTTTAGAACAACATATGTACTTGTTATTTCAGGGGCGAAATCATCTACATCACCTCCGCGTAAGTTGTTTTTATTTTATTTATTTATTTATTTATTGCAAAAAACAACAACAAGGAATTGGTTGTTGTGGGGCACGTTTACAAGAACGGTATAGTCAGTGAGAGTAAAAAAATCAAACAAAAAGGTTAGGCATGATACAAAAAAGATATAAAACAAATAAAACAATCAGCACAAACTTAGTCTCTCAGTTAATGCACATTGGTGCGACAGGAATTCATGAGGAAATTCTTATTCGGAAATAACACCAACCCTCACTGAAGAGCGCAAAATAAAGGGCGAGTTTCGCGGTAAGCTGTTCCAGTGACTTATGGTAGACGGAAAAAAAGAATTTTGGTAAACATTGCGCCTAGCTAGGGGAATATTAAAGCTTAACCCATGATCAGTGCGCCTCTGAACAGTTTTGATAGAGTACCTGTGGGGTAGGGAAAAATCAACTTTGCCAATCACAATATCTCGAAACAAGTTTAGGCAGTGGGCACGGCGTCTACTAGCCAATGGTTGAAGATCAAGATTTGTTAGAAGGGTAGTAACACTAGCAAAACGGTCGTAAGTACCCGTGATAACTCTAGCAGCACGGCGCTGAACACCTTCAATTGCCTGAATATCAGCGATTTTGCAAGGGTTCCACACTGCACACGCGTATTCAAGTATAGGCAAAACCATGGTGACATAAGCACGCTTCTTTTGTTCAACCGACGCTCCAGCGAGATTGCGCATTATATAACCCATAGCACAAGATGCCTTTTTTACAACCTCAGTTATATGTGGGGACCAGCTAAGGTCATTCGCAAACAAAACTCCGAGATATTTGAATCTACTAACTATCTCCAAAGCGGCAGAGCCAATTTTATAATGATAGGGGTTATATCGATTGCCAAAAAGCAGGACCTTCGACTTATTTACATTAATCTTCATATCCCACCTGTCGCACCAATCACTAATTAAATCAAGATCGCCAGCCAGCCGAGTGCAGTCATCCACATCATGGACCTGGCGATAGATCACAACGTCGTCAGCAAACAATCGAATGGAGCTTGAAACGTTTTCTGATATATCATTCATATAAATCAAAAAGAGAAGCGGGCCTATGACACTTCCCTGTGGGACTCCTGAAGTTACGGGAACCGAAGAAGAAATAAACTCCTGGAGCTTTACTTGCTGGGACCTATTGGAGATAAATGATTTAACCAATGTAATGATGGGCTGCGGCAAACCAATCGAATTCAGTTTTTGAATGAGTTTCACATGGGACACTAAGTCAAATGCTTTAGACAAATCCAAGAAAATTGCGTGCACAGGAATACCAGTGTCCAGCGACCTGGCCACATCGTCGGCAAAAAGCACAAGTTGCGACTCGCAAGAGCGTCCACGGCGAAAACCGAATTGATTGGGATGAAAAAAGTTAATGGCCTCTAAGAAGGTAATAATATAATTACATAGGATCCGCTCAAACAGTTTTGAAAAAATACACGTCAACGAAATGGGGCGATATCCTTCCGGTGCGTTAGCAGGAGTGCCCTTTTTACGCAGGGGAATTATGATAGCTCTCTTCCAATCATCAGGTATCACACCAGTCCTGTAAATTTGGTTAAAAAATGCGGCAAGGGGTACGCACAGGGAGGGAGCAAGTTCCTTAATTAGCCTACCAGGCAAACCGTCAGGACCCGGTGGTTTCTTTGATTTTACACTTCGAAGGAGACGAAACAGGCCTCCGGCGCGGAAAATGAGCAGAGCAGGTTCCTGTTGGGATGACTGCGCGACTGGGCTGGTATCGATATCAACAGGGAAATTTACATCATCAGTTAAAAAAACGGAAGAAAAATAAGAGTTTTTATTTATTTATTTATTTATTTATGTGAAATAAATCTCAACGATTATGTCGAACGTCAAATGAATAAAAACAAACGGAAAACAGGAAAATCAAAACGTAACAAAGAGCCATCAATGGAATAAACATGGGAATGCCAAATGGAAAAAGCGAAACCCTGCAATGTTGCAATAAATGAGGCGGGACTGCATGCAGTGGCGCTAGATAACGTTTTGTCAACCCGGCGAAGAAAATTTGGCAGCGATTGGAGAAAGGGCGAGGAAGGCAAAAGAGTGTTCCAATCTCTTACCGTGCGAGGAAAAAAAACTATTAAAATGCTTGTTGAACTTAACTAAGGGTTGTTCTATGAAATAGCCATGGTCAGTTCTTCGGGGAATTGGCCTGACTCTGAAGGAAAATGGAAGACTTGTACACACCCCACCCTGCAATATTGTTTGTAAAAGCTTTAACCGTCTTAATCTGCGCCTCTCGGAAAGGGTGCAGAGGCCCAGACGTTGGAGCATGGCCGAAACAGATGATGTACGTCTATAGTCAGAACAGATAAAGCGTGCAGCGCACCGTTGTAGCCGCTCCAAAGCACTGGCATGTGAAACAAGGAACGGATCCCAGACCTCGCTAGCATATTCAAGGACAGGCAAGATTAAAGATGAATATGCTTTCAGTTTTGCTTTGACCGAAGCGTGGGAGATATTTCTGATTAAGATGCCCAGAACTTTCCTGGCTTTTGAAAGGGTAAATTGAATGTGAGCATCCCATGAGAGATCGGAAGACAGAAAAATCCCCAGGTATTTGAATTTCGTAACGTTAATTAGTTGCTCACATCCAAGATGATAGTTTGCAACAACGGGACACCGAGAGCTTCTTTTAAAGGCCATCCAGTTGCATTTGGAAACATTAACAACCAATCCCCAAGATGTTGCCCACGCATTTAGAATGTCCAAATTGTCCTGCAACTGCGCGCCTGGGGTGCCGTAGAGAACCAAATCATCGGCAAAAAGTCGAGATTTGCATGTGAGAGAACTGGGGAGATCATTAATGTATATTATGAATAAAAGCGGACCTAAAACACTACCTTGGGGAACTCCACAAGTGACGGCCATCCTGGCAGAGTACTGGCCATCAACACAAACACGGAAAAAACGAGATGACAAGAAGCACTCAATTAAAGAAACGAGTGGTGATGGAAATTTTAGCAAAGTAAGCTTGTGCAGGAGGAGATTATGGGGTATTAAATCAAAAGCTTTTTTAAAGTCAACAAAAATTGCATGCAGCTCCTCCTTTGCCTCAAGTGCACAGCCAATTTCATACGTCAATTCCACTAGCTGCGTCACACAAGAACGACCCTTCCTAAATCCATGCTGATTGGGGTGCAATAGTTGGTTATGCTCAATAAAATTCATAAGGTGCGAATACAAAATTTTTTCAAAAATTTTACTGCTAACGGACAGAAGGGAGATTGGGCGATAGAGATCAGGATTTTCTGATGGACCTTTCTTCGGAATCGGAATCACGTTAGATAATTTCCAATCGTCAGGTAGTGCGAGATCAGTGTAAATTCTTCTGATGATGATTTCAAAGAAAAAAGAAAACTCAAAAGAGAGATTTTTAAGAAATTTTGTTGGGATCAAATCAGGACCAGCAGCCTTTTTCGCTAACAGTTTTGAGAGCAAATTTTCAATTCCCACCCGAGAGATTTGAGTAAAATCAGATAAATCGGAAGAATCTGCACACAAACCAACTGAATTTGGTAGCACATGCAAGGTTGGATCCACTTTAACATTTGCTGTTACAATTTGGAAGGTCTGGGCAAGAAGGTCTGCTTTTTCAAGTGAAGTCTGAGCCATATACCCATCAGCACTCTTCAATGAAGGGAGTCCACCCGATGAACGGAGTCCTTTAATGAATCGCCAAAAAGGACGGGAATGCGAATCTGAAATGGCTCTTTGAATAAATTCACCGAAATTGCTACGAGCGCACTCCCGAAGTTCATATCGGACAGACGCAAGCCGATTGGTCAGCCGCGGGTCATTTCGGTTACGGATGATCTTGGCAAGCCTATTCTTTTTTCTCAAAAGTGTCAAAAAGTTTGCAGAGACCCATGGTTTATTGCTGTTGTTAGCTTTCACATGTCTTATGGGAACCATGGCAAGGCATTGGAGAACCGCGCACTTGAATGCAGTCCACACCTCATTTATATGATAAAAGTTTGACAATTGATCGCGGAAACAAAGAAACATGTAATGAAGCCTATATTTTATGGCCACCCAATTAGCCTTATCGTAACATTTGATCCTCAACAGATTTTTCTTGGTGTTATGGACTAGGAGTTTAAAACTGTTGCCTTCGCTAATGGTTCAGTGACAATATTACCGTCACTAGGATTAACCAAAGCAGGAATTCCAGTCTCTTTGCGCATGGACTTGAGGTAGTTCCAAAATTTGCGTGAATGGTCATTTTCAATGGCATTCGTAATGAATCTGCCAAACAAAAAAGCATTAAGATCCGTGCAAGATTGTTTCAAAACGAGATATGCATTATGATGCGAAGGAAGACCACTCCTTTTGAATTTTGTGTGAGCTCTTCTCTTTTTTTGAAAAAGCTTGTCAAGTTTGCGATTAACCCATGGGTACTGCGAGTTCACCTAAAAATGTCTTGTTGGAAGGGCATCTAAACACCCGAGCAAGGTTCCTTTGAACGTGTGCCAGACATCATTTACAGGTCGAGCGGAAATGGCCCGCTCAAAAAAAAGTGGGTTATTCTGAAGAGCCAAATTTAATTCTACCCAATTTACTAGTTTATAGTTGACAACCCGCAAACCATTGCTCACTCTTAATTTATAGTTGGCTGAAGAAGGAAAGGTTAAAATGACTCCCTCATGATCAGAAAGCCCTGGTACCACCTTGACATTGGGAGAAGGGGAATCAAAGTTAAGAAACGCCAAATCGAGAAGGCTAGCCGTTTCACCGCAAATGCGAGTTGGGCTTTCCACAACTTGCTTCAGCGAAAAAGAGCCCATAACATCCTGAACAAACTTATCATTTGGAGAGAGGCGATTGCTTGCAGAGGGAGGCTTAAAAAGTCCTGAACAATTAAAGTCACCACAAATAATGATTTTAGAATGTGGCTTAACATTATGACTAATTGAGCTTTGCAGCTCGGTAAAGACATCACTGCCATTGTCCAAATTTGGGGGGATATAAACGCACGCTAGAAGGAGTTTTAAATTGTTAGGAAGTTTTAACGAACACCAAACAATCTCCGCTACACTGTCAAACCGGACACCAGATTCAACAGGTGAGCTAGCAAAGTCCTCACGAATCGCAATTACAACCCCTCCACCTCGTCTCCCCAGACGATCCTTCCGGTAAATGGAATAATTTGCGGGCAAAATTTCAGAATTTAAAACCCCATCGTTTAACCAAGTCTCAGTCAAAAACATGACACCAACATTGTAATGTTGACAGAACGCACGTAACTCGGCCCTCTTCCCTAGGGCAATAACTGATCGGCAATTCAGGAGAGCCATAGTGACCTCATTTGCAGGCAGAACAGGAAGAGGAGCATGGATGACCACAAGAGGACTGGGAGGAGATTGACAGGGTTGAGCTAAGAGCTGCGAAAAAAGTGGGGGGAGTATCAAAGAGGGAGGTGGTGAAACAAGCGGCGGAGGTGGAGGTAGTGGAACGCAGGGAAAAAGCGGAAATGGAGGGAATGCAGGGAAATTTGGATGGAAAAGAAAATTTGCTTTGGAATGGCATGAAAACAAAGGACAATGATCTGATAGAAGAGGTGGAGGGTATGTAGTTGCACGGAAGGAAATGACTGGGGCATGATGAAAGGACGAAGAAACGGGCATGGCATGAGAAGGAAAATAAGAGGGAAAACTGGCAGATTGACGCGCCAAACAAATTTGAGCGAAAACTATAGTCAAAACCTCGATTGCGAGTCTACCCGATAAAACAAAAACAAGCGCACGAAAAATGAAAAGCAGACAATGAAGTCGGAATAAAATAAAAGCAATAAAACCGATAAAAACTCGAGAGAAAAAATTGCACAGCAAAATAGCGCCAACGCGAGCATTTGGCCTGTTCGGTGAGAAAAAAACAGGTCGCCCAAAATTTAAGACTGCGTGCGGAAAATTGGCAGTGCCACGAGAATGATGGTGGTTTCGAAGTTTATAAAAAGGAATGAATAAACTTGCTAGCCTACTTATAAAGATAAAAAAGAGCCGATTAGGGACTGAATCTTGCGATCATTTTCTAAAATTTCCTTAAAGTTATCAATGACAAAGTGTAACATATGTGAAAGCTGATAAGAGCCGTGCTTATTCAGATGCAAGCCATCGTGTGAGAGCCATAAACGTGAGAACCCAAAATTAAAGTCGAAATAATGCAAGCCAGCAGAACGGCAGAAGCGAAACAAAATACCATTGATCTTTCGAATGGCGAAAACCGGAACATCGGTCCTCAGGATGGGAGCAGATAATGCAATTTTTACACCGAAGCATTTCGCACGAATATACAAAATCAGAACATGATAATCATGAAGTAGGTTCGCCATCGAAAACCACGGTTTGATATTGTTCGTTCCGACGTGAATGGTGACAGACTTTATGCCTGGTCTAATAATGTTGAGGACAGCTATGTTGTCGACCAACGAAGCAACCGTCGCACCCGGAAAGCAATGCACTGCAACATCCTTGCGTTCATTTAAGTTGATACCCTTAACCATCGAATCGCCGATGATCAAGTGTTCACCGTTAGAGTTGCCAAAGAAAAGGTGACGGTGGCGGCGAAAATGGCCATTTTCGGATTGACCACCAACGTCCGGGAAGGAGGGCTTTTTACCTTGGGTGTCAATTTCAGCAGCGAGATGGGCAACCGGCTTGTCAGGGTGACGGTAAGGAATGTCAATGTTGGCTGCAGCTGGAATTTCGACAGCAGCATTTAGGTCCACAGCAGCCGATTGCGATGGCGGCAAAGGGCGGACTGGCGGTGGCAATGATGAAATGTCTTGCTGCCGATCGAAGAGGGCAGTCACTTTCACACCGAGTTCGGATGAGAGTTTTTGAGTCGAATCAATTTCTGCAACGAGATCCGCAAGCGTAGAGTCCACATCATCAAGGCGACTTTTGATGTTTTCAAATTCAGAGTCAGCATTTGAGGTACTGCTCAAACGATCCCTGATGGCTTTAACTTCGGTCTCAAGGGCGTCTACTTTGCTACAGATGTTCACATTAGACAGGGTTTTCACCAATTCAGAGACGGCTGCAATGCACGAAGGGCAAGCCGTCGAACTCACGACACTTGTTTCTGCCAGTCCCAGACAGTCCAAATGGTACCAAACGGAGCAACTATCGGAAAGCAGTAATCCACACTTCACCATAGATCCGGCCTCAGGCAAGTGTTTACGCCCATGCTTACAGTCAGTGAAGCAAAGAACCGATGTAACTGAACTGACGGAACTGTTTTTGCTTTTGCTTGCACGTGGCATGTTCAACTCGACAGACGATCAAATCCGGAAAATCACAGTCGGCAAAATCAAGCACCGAAGCAGATAGCGCAGCCGGCCAGGCGACCAAATCAGCAGCGAGTTCAGGCAACGACTGAGTTCAGGCAACGACTGAATTGAATTTCATTGAATCACATAAACCATTCGGTTTGCAGCGCAAGAAAACCAGTGTGTTATTCCGCGATTTTGGGGTGCGAATAATGTGCTATAGGACATTACCATCCGCTACTAGTTAATTGGGCTGCACTTCCTGGAGATTGAACGTAATATTTATGGATAATATTTTACTCTTTGCAATGGAAGAACTGGCACAAATTGGCACGTCTTGTAGGTTGCATTTGTGCATTTTATACACTGTTTCCAAAACGGTTTCACGGTATTGCCAATCAGAGTACCACATTGGTTTAGAAGATCCGAATAGAGTACGCCCAGTACAACATTCTAATTGAATGCCTTTGTCAAGCATCGAAAATGGCTAGAATAAATATTAGTACATTTTATTTGAGTTGATGGGTACCGAACAATGGCTGGAATACATTCTCTTAGACTACATGTGTAGTTCTCGACTGTGATGTGTACCGAAAAGGAAGGTAGTGCTCTCGTAAAGGGCACATCGTACAGTAAGAAATGTGCGTATAGAAATACGCAGATGTTGTTCGTGTTTCTTGGTGCGGAGTGTGGGCTCTGGGCTCGGATTTCACAGTTTTTCTACCAAAACCGGGGAAAGTCAATGCAGAGTTAATGATTGATCAGGACTATCGGCGAACGTGGTCTTGAATCGCACACGATTACGCAATTGTCGACACGCTTCGCTCTCAAAATTGGCAAATGGACACAACTTTTTCTGTGGACCAAAGAGCCGGAGAAGAGTGCACAACTCGGAGTTGGTGATGGTGCGATATTTACGTGTAGTTGCGATGACTAAGACGCCTTCGTCTCTGGACCTTTTTTCTTTTGGCAATGGCAACATCAATGTCCAGGAAGTCCGTTGCCTAGTTATAGAAGTTGAAGCCAAAGTTTTCATTATCTCAACGTTTCGCCTTTACCAATTTATTCGGCATTCTTACAAACACGGAGAATGGCAGTCTGCCGACGATGAGAACCAGCTGGTGATTCTGGTGATTGCCTGCGAAAACATTACCAAGAGTAATACTTTTTTGATACATTTGTGCGTTAACTATCAATATGAACAGATTTCCTCTGCCGAGAAATGCTGTTTTTTTTTAATTTTGCGGATTTATCGGAAAGTTCCCCGATCTTTTGGCCTCCGGGAAGCGTAATTGATTAATCTATATGAATCGGGCGCTTTTCCATCTAACCCCATGCTAAACGTCCGACCCACAGAAAGTGAGAAAAAAACATCCGGAATAAAAAAGACAGGTTAGGTTAGGTTAGGTTAGGTAGGTCAGATTAGGATAGTGATAGGTTAGGTTGCTGGGTTAGGTTGGGTTAAGTTAGCTTTTGTTCGCTTTTTTGTTCACGCGAAAAGTAGGGAGTGTCCCGATTCGAAAAGATTTATTAAATACGCCGCGGAAAAGAGGAAATGTCTAACCATTCAGTACCAATGCAAAGCATTTTACTTTTTCCTATTCTGAACTGGAGGTGCAGATTATAAATACGAAAAGGTGACATGTGGAAGGTCAGAAAAACAGTCATGGACCTGGATTTCTCCATAACATTTTACTGACCTTTGTAACAATGTAAAGAAGCATAATGAACATCTACAATGTAACTGTAGGTGTTCTTTATGCAGCAATAGTGGGTTGGTTTTGTCACAGTAAGAGTTTGCGGATGTTGCGAGGTCACCTGAAATTCGAGCTGAAAAGGAAGGAAACGTGATCAGTTTTAGAGAATGATAAAATGGTGGAATGTTTACGCCATATTTTGGTTTGCTTTTTCAATCTTGACGTCGGTCTGCGCTTTTATGCCATTTTTAAGGCATGGCGTACTGAGGCGATCTTGATAGCGTATTTCTGAAAGAGATGATACGGGTGCTAACTGGGAGATTCCGATATGTCGTTTGCGTCCAAAAACCGGCTAAGATGAAGGCTCTTTATTCCCTGATTTCTCAATTTAGATTAGATTCGATGACAAGCGCTAATTTCCGTGGAGCTGGCGAACAGTTGTGTAATTTTTAAAGGAAAATTGAAAAGTAGTGCACCGATATCAATGAAAATTCACGTGCTTCATCCCTTCAGTTACCACCCTCCTTTAAGAGAACGGATACGCGCAGAACCCATGCAAATAGTCATGTCCGAGCTCCCCTGTCAAGGTTTAACCCTTACTTTCATAGTTTTTACCCCCGCACTTCAAGAGAATGGAACGCTCTCGACCATGCCTTTCGCTAGTCCCACCCACGCAGCAACACTTGCGCTTATCCCTCTTGATTGGGGGAACGCCGAGTTGCAGTGAAGTTGTTGCCTGATTTAGACCTTCTCATTGCCATAAGTTGAATTTTACTCAACTTGTTTTTGTTTTTACTTCATTTTGATCCGTTGTTTTTATTGTCTGACGTGTCATACATATTGACTAGAGTTGAATTACAATTAGAAAAAAAATAATTAGAAAATAAGCAAAAGTAATTAAATTTTCAGGTGGGCAGGCAAAACGCATAGCCAAACCAAGAGAAATATGAGAAAATAAAGTCTTAATTTACGCAATAAACTTCTATGTTCACAGCGATGTATTCGTAACACCGGACTGTGACACCCGTCTGCACAAAATGTATAGCATCAGGCGCGAATCACTCCGTTACACAACATTTGATCACCTGAATTGTCATATTCCACTTCATTTCCTTTTCTTTGTTGCAAATTACTTATTCGGGCTTGCCCAAAAATGTTTACCGAAATGGTTTTGGTGTTGGAAGAGTTTTTTTATAACATATGAAGGGGTGACCAGTGGTATGTTGTGGCTATTAGAAAAGAATACTAGAAAAGGTTCAAATTAGCCGTTTAAATCCATCTCATTGGTGGTCTTCGAAATGTTTTCCATTGGCCTAAAGGCTCAAGTTTAAGCGGTTACATAGTTTTCCTGAAACTGCAGCTGGGTTTTCTGGCTGGATGCAGAGAATGCCATCACGCTTTTTTTTGCGAAGGTCAGGGAATATCTGAAACCCGTAACTTTCGAGGGATTATTTGCAAGTACTTCCCATGGCGTCAATTTATTATCTTGCGGAGTCTAGGAATTCTCTTCTTAGCGTTTTCAGGGTGATATAGGGGAAGGCAGGATTGTGCAGAAATGAATGATCCAGGAAACTCTTCTAAACAACTACTGATTGAGTTTGCATAAATACAAATATGCATGGCTTTGACCGAAAATATCTCTACAGTCAGGTGAACAACAAACCTTACCGCAGAAGACGCCTGCCGCAAAAGGCAAAAACATTCAATTTTACTCAGCTGACTTTATCTGATGATTTGTGGATTCGCTGACCTTTAACATCCTCATTTAAGACATTCAATATCGGGAACATTTTCTGCATTTTTATTTTCTATTTTATCCACTCCCAGGATCGAATTCACCTTTTTCCTTCAATCGTGAGTCAATCAATGCACGTTTCGCATATCCACATTTATCGTCTTTACCGATCATTTTATCACGTCAAGAAACTTTAGATGAATCCCCTTGCAGACAACGTTTTCAGAGTACATTTTATAAAACCATTATGGACTTATTGTTCCAGCGATATACGACATCTCGGTTGCGAAACTAATCCTCCCGTTACAGAATATCAAATTTGAAAATATGTTAGGAAAGGAAATAAGAGAGCTAACATAAGTTTCCATGCAACTGTATGTTGTTTACGAGGCTCATTGGTAAAAAATGGTTTGTTGGATTGGAGTATAAAGGAGAGGAGAAAATTGTGATGCTTGCCTTAAAACCACAGCCCTTCCAAATAAAGTGGGTATCCAAATATAAAAGGAGTTCAGTGCATTTTTCGTACTTGAACTTGAAGGACTTTTTAGAATTCAGCTGAAATTTAGAATGTTTAAGCATTCTTCTGAGATGCTGGGAATGTCATTCTATAGTTTTGTGAGAAATAAAATGATGACAGCTGGTAGCACCCTAAAGAAGGTAATAGAAAACATATATGATTTTAATGGGCGGTTTGTAAAGGGTAGAATATTAGGAAAAAGTAGTAACTGTGAAATTCATCTAAATTTTTAACATATGTTGTTTATCATAACTTAACAAGAATCGTGATCTTGTATCACTTTTAATGACAGTATGCGCGGACTGACGACGTATTGTTGTAGAGAGTAAATGTAGGAAGCGGGTACATCATCGCCATAAAAGTATCGCAGCAGTTCCTCGATTTTCTGTGGTCATTCACTCAGATTGCTCACCACCAGGGTCACTATATGTTGCAGGCGGACGTCTTTCGGGTTTTTATGCTGTTCAGATTAGGTAACTTGTTGACCCATATTATCTGTTTGGTTTGCCGCTCCATCGCCCAAGAAAATCATCCTTCAAATTGTGTCTATCGACGATGCGTAACGTAAAACGCCCCATTTTGTTGTTTGTTGTTCAACATCAATCTGCGTGCAATCGTCCTTATTACCCATATTGAGCGCCAAAACCATTTTCTAGTTCTGATAGCTACATGACGTATCTGTCGATTTCGCATACTAAACTCGTCAAGCTGATGACTTTGCCTCATGCCGATGCACGTACAGGCATTACATCCATTTCCGGTAAAACGATACATGTGACCATGAATGGCATACCGATGTATTGATACGCCTTCAATATACTCTCTACGGTGGGGTCATTGTCGTCCCGACGAGAAGGAGTGATTTCTGTCCTTGGACTTCCTAGAGCTGGTCCACGATCGTTCATATAGAGTACAGTACGTTGCAAAAAACCTGTTACATATACAGGGGGAATGGGAGATGATGATTTCCATTTGCAAAATACTTGTCACACATATGGAGACGTAATGGAAGAAGGTGATTTCCGTTTGTAAAACACTTGTAACACATATTGGCTTAGATGGGACAATTTTAACAATGTAATCCTTAACCGTATAGTGATTCTTGTTCGCTGTTTGTCCCATCAAAGCCAATATGCGTTTCAAGTATTTTGCCAAAGGAAATCACCTTCTTCCATTACGTCTCCATATGTGTAACACATATTTCGCAAATTGAAATCATTATATCCCATTCCCCCTGTATATATAACAGGTTTTTTGCAACGTCCTGTACATTGTTTTAGCTTTCTCTAGGCTTCTCAGATTATCGACTTCGTTTCTGAACCTGGTGTATTTTGAGCCTGCTCTATTTTGAGGGAACAATGCTCAGACACTCGAGGGAAATTTTGTAATCTGACAGAGTGGTACCCGGGATACTTTATCTGTCAAGTTTCCAGGGCGATGTAGGGTAAGGAAGAGGATAATGAATGTTGGGGAAAGCAGTGCATAATGACCCAGATTGCTCATTTGAATAACTATTGATGTCGTAAAGGTGTCAACATGCGTTTCCACGGTTCGGAAGTTTCTGTACAGTCCGTGAGGCTCCACAGTATGCCATAAATGGCCAAAGCAACCCACCACTCATGGTTCCTGGCTCAATTGGGAAATCCTACGACCTGATGAGTGAAGGAAAACGTCCATCAAAGATCTCCGGATCACTGAGATCTCAGGAATACTGTGATACGCTAACTAGCAGTGTTTGCCTCATTTACGAATATGATAGCTAAAATGTGCAGGTAACGCTGTCCCACCTGTACTTATGATAGCGAAATGTGCAGGTAAGGCTGTCCCACCTGAACTAATGATAGCTAGATGTGCAGGTAAGGCTGTCCCACCTGTCCCGCAAGGACTGTGATTGAACATGTCAGGGAAATTCTAAGGAATCCGCAGCAACAAAGTCCGCGGGTAAATTGGACTCTTGTTCAGGCAAAGGAATTATTTTCTCTTGATTGAAACTTGTATTCTTTATTTTGTATAGACTTCCGTTTTTTCAAAAAACTAAAGCTCAAATTTTTCGAATTTTTAGCAGTTTTAATCTTCTCTACCATCTGAAGTTTTCTAAAGGTTGACTGAGTCAATTCTTCGCCAATAACACCTTTTAATTATTTGCATGCAAATAAATTCCTGACACATCTGACCTAACGTACGAGAAAAGAGATGTGTGTGAAAAGATGTTACGAAATGATATTACGAACAGAGACGATGTTCCTATTTATTTTTCACATAGTTTCTTATTTTTATATACTGTTTAAATCAAAAGTCGCACAAACGATGGAACCGCAATTTTTGTCATTTGCGCTGTTTAGCGATAACAAAAACATGCCAATGAGCTTCGTTGCTTCCTACCTGCACAGGGTGCGCGTAATTTGAATGTTTTTGTTTTCGCCAAATAAGTTGATGCTTTAAAACGTCTCTAGATTATGATGAGGTGCTTGGATGGGTCACAGCAGACAACGGTCTCAAGTAGAGTTCTGAAGGGGGAGTTCAGGTCGACGGCGGTCTCAAGTGTGGGATCTTTCTGTCTTATCGAAAAAGCTGAGACAGGATAACCACAAGTGAGAGGGGTTACCCCCAGATGGTGGGACCAGGAACCCACAATTGGGGAGAATGCGCGGGTGTCACACATTCTCTCATCTCTGGCTGCCCTCTGTCTTGAGACCCCACAGTCCAGTAAACTCCGAAAATAAGCGTCTCAACTCGCATTGTTTGTCAAATTTTTCGTTCATGATTTCGCGATACTTGTCCTCATTGATGTGCCCATTTTCAAGAATGCGCTTGTGCTCATTTTCTTGATGATGCCGGCTACAGTACAGGACCACTGCTGCAACACTTGCATTTGCGAAAACAAATCCCGTTACAGGGCTATACCGGATTACCCTGTAGTCCATTTCGCCGACTTTGAGCAGTGATCCAAAGCAAAAATGAAAAACATTTTTCCTCGAATCACTGAAAAATTATTCTACGGGATGCGCTGATAATCACGGCCTGGCTATAAATGCAAGCCAATGCATTTTGCGTCAGGGAAAGAAAAAAAAAAGAGCAGCGCACGAGCCGGACGCCCTGTCTTCCATCGTTAGGCTGACTTTTGAATTATTGTGTATGTTAAAGTCATACGAATGAAAGTTGCATGTGCCTCAACGTTAGTGGTAACTTAGCTAGTTTGGATTCGTTTTTTGGCTCAGTTGAAGCACACGCGTTTGATCCTGTCGAAGCCGGCCACCAGTTGAGTTTATATCTTAAGGTTTTGTGGAACCGCAGAAACTGAAATCCTCATATAATCCAGGATAATCCAGCATCAGCAGCATATCTGCATTTTTACTTTCTATTTTCTCTCCACTTCCAGTGTCGTACTCACCTTCATGGCTCAAAAGTGAGTCATTCAATGCAAGCTTCGCTTGATCATTTTGTCAGTCCGCTCTGGCTGCCACCATATAATACGGGCCTCTCCGGCACTTTCACTTATTGTTAATTGATCCTTGTTTGAACACATTATGGATACTTCCTCAGAAATAAGAAGTGACCGAGAAAATAGTATAAAATGCCGCTTTATTTCTTTGATTGTTGATAATGAATCGAGATGTGTTGCCTGTGCTCCGTGCTTTTCCACCCGACATGCAATGTACTGAAATCAGCGGTGGTGTTACACGTCATATTTCTTCCGCAACCGATTGCAGAAACCAAATCAAAAGTTTCGTCGCAGTAGCCCCAGAATTGCTTATTGAATATACATAAATGTCCGTGTTTTGGAGGCGAAAAATAATCCAAAAAGGTGAAGAAAGGCGATAATGATATTTATGTAAACTTGCAGGAGGATCAAGTTAAGATTGTGGTTGCGTCCTCAAGAGGATTGCTTCTTAATCCACCGTGCAAAGGAAAAAAACAGTTTTGCCGAATAACCTTCTAACAATAAAACTGCTGCAACCCAATCGTGATATCAAACATCATGTTAAGTTGTTTAAATTTTATGTTGGACACCACAATCCAATGCCTGTCACCAAATTATCTTGCGTAATGTTGTTAGGTCTAGTATATTGTAGTTATCATGGGAATGTGTAGTTGTTTGGAATGAAACTTCTATCACATATACAAGCGAGCAAACGCGAGATTCACACATTGAAAATCATGATCTGGTCCATATTGCTATATATACACGCGGGCGGTCTCTAATAACAGAGTCTCGAATATGTGAAGCCCACCATAGGTCTGTACTATTGCATGAGTTTTAATGAACGAGTTTGCCAGGCAGTGCCAGGGGGACTGCTTTCTTACTCCCGTAGCCTGATATATCGAGTTTTTAAATGAGTGCATAAGGCGATACTTTTTCGTTATTCATGCAATTTCTTGGCGTTTTTTAGCGTCGATGTTTAACCCAAAAGTAGGATTTCTGCGCCACTCCGTAACGCCATTTCTGACGCACTGATAAGAAGAGGCGCCTCATGTTTAGGTGATGTTCGCACAACGAAGAAAAGACACATAACAAATGCGTCGGCGCTGCGATCTTTACGCGATTACAGTAATGCCGTGAAGCGGTGACTTAATACGGAACCGTATTAGTGGTTATTAAGATACTTTATATGAAAAAGAGAACATCCAAAGGCTACATTCTGCAGACACCTTTTAATCAACTTAAAACCTCGTTTCCATCAAGCTTGCGAAAGAGTGTGAGCATAACTGCCAACGCATCAGAGTATGTTGTGACTAACCACGAAAGAATCGACTTGTAGACCTCTGCCATTAGGCAATGGTCGAGCATGAGGGCGATTCGCAGTAGCGTGATTCAACAAGTTTTTTTCTTACATTCATACAAAAATACTTTGAAATTCATCGAATAACCTCATATTCAAACTCACGAGCGAATTCTGATATACATGGATAATCTCATTCCAAACTTGATGACAAGAAGTGAATTTAATGATAAAATCATGATCAAACTATAACGGGAATTTATTCGATAATTCGATGAAAATCCCATATTCAAAGTTTACCGAATACATTTTTAAATTGATGAATAAACTCATGTTGAAACTTGTTTTTTGAAACGAATGAAAACTAAAACACGTTTGAAGAGCAAGTTTTCAAATTCATGGATAAACTCATATTCGCGTATGATCAAGTAGAGGTTTACCTAAGGAGAGGAACTTGAAAAAAAAAACAACTCACGGAAAAACTTATATTCGCGTACACTCACGTAGAAGCTCTAGTGCGTTATGCGAAAGTAGCAACGAATCAATGAGTCTTGGACAACCTCTCCTTGGATAACCCATTTTTTTCGGCGAAACAACCAAGACAAAGATTAAAAATAAGAATTTTCATACAAAATATCTTATGAACATATTGCTGATTATTTTACGAATTCTACTATGTTACCCGGATACTGTTACAACCAGCAACAATGAGTACATCAACTTGCTTTCAATTATGATTTCCGATATTTTTTTTAATTAATTTTTTATTTTTTTAATTATTTTTTAATTAATTAATTAATTTATTAAATTTTTTTAAAATTATATTGAAAAAAATTATCATAATTATTATAATTGATTTATTTATTTATATATTTATATTTTTTCTTGTTTGTTTAATATTTTATTATTTATATTTATAGATAATATTAAATTATTTATTAAATTTATTAAATTAATTAATTTTTTTAATTGTTTTTTAAATATTTTAATTATTTAATTTTTAAATTAAGCCTTAATTATTGCCCTTGATGCCTTATTGCCTAAATGAGCCCATTATTAAAAAATATTCAATTTCTCTTAAAGGGTTCATTCCTACTTCACTCAGTAAGTATATGAATCGGTCTTTTTTCTTCATTTTCACAACTGAAAAAACATCCTACGCCCATGATTTCGGGCAATTTTAAAGCACTTGTTAAATGGTGGTTGATTTCAACAGGGCTTGGTGCAACTTAACGACTTGCACGAGTGTAATGACGTTTTGCTGCGCCTGCTGCCACTGATTCTAAATGGCGCCTGAGTTAATAATGACTGTTGGAAAAAATCATGAAGTTCAAATGACGCTTACAAACTAATAAGAAAATGGAATCTACGGTGTTTGAAAACGTTTGTGCCCATAATTCCTGTGCTGAGTTTGGACGAGAAATGCATCTTCCATAATTGGCACAGTCAACAATATTTTGCATGAGGAAGCAAGATTGACCAGCTTCCAATATGTACTCTTCGCAGAACGACGTCAAAATACCATGAGGAATGAATGTTCAAAATTAAAAAAAAATCAAAATTCAAAAAATTTATTTGTCTTCATTACATTCTATCCAATTAGTAACGTGTGAGCAATTTGCAGAAATGTTTGGTTCCGAAAGTTCTTGAGACCAAATAAAGCCGATTTGATAGTGGGTAGTTTTTAAATTGCGCCGCTTCCTTTTGGAGTTACGGAGGTTTGTTTCCTCCATGTACAATGGCGAGGAAATTACTCATGTCATAAGCGTTTGATATATTTTCGATATATTAGACAAAACTGTGAGAATTGTGATGATTTGAGACTCAAAAAGTGAGATTTTGTTGGACGGAAATATGCGTCAAATCATTTATGGGAAATCAATACCGATGCGTACGAGGTTTATCCGAAAGTCCGAAAAAAACACAACACCATATGGTGCAATTAATTTTCTTGCTACTGCACACAGTTTAAAAAACACTGTTATTCGGAATGCATAGCTTTGTCAGTATGCGATGTGTTTGGACAATCTGTGTTGCCGTGTTTACGACGGTAAGCATATGCTGCATGGTAACTAACCTATATTGTACTTTAGACCGCTGATACTCGTTTATCAGGATGAATGACTTTTTCACTTGATTTGATTTGGTATGTTTTTTGATTTCAGGACCAGCATCACCGTTTAATTATTTCCGTGAGCAATTCAAACAATTCATGTTTTCTCCGTTGTCACAAACATTTGTGCCTATGAGCTTTTTTACCCTGTTCGCGCTTCAGATTTTGTTTAGTGAAGCACAACTTATGAATTCTGGTGCAGCATTGTTAACCTATGTCTCTTTCCGTGCGAAATTTTGCTGAGATACACAACTACCAATAGTTACAATACTCTGAATGATATCATAGCACATGCCGTTATTCCAGTATGCCAGTATGCCACCAATGATGGCATGCGCCATAACCGTTCTAGTAATTGTGTACAACGTAATTCATTCAACACGAAGCAAAATTTGCGCTAAGGGACTTTTGCGTGCTTTTTTCTCCATACGGACAACGGGAAGTGCCAAAATGTATTGTTTGCATCAACTGTTTTTGCGAATCTTCCTCGTCCGTGCGAGGTGATTTCAAATCGGGAAAGAGAATCAAGAAACGCAAGTATATTATCAACAGTTCATGATTCAGTGATGTATGAAATTTCTTTGATGGGTTGGGAGCGGACGACTTGGGACAAGATTTGTTATCTTGTTTGTCTTTGTTATCGATCTGAGGCAGACTTCGAGTGGTCAGAAATACTGTCCTCACGAATAATAAAATAAAACAAAAAAATTATAAATTTAAATTTTAATTTACGAGTAATTTAATTTTATTTTAAAAATTAAAAATTGAAATTAAAAATTTGAGATTTAGTTTTATGCAATATCAGTCTTTCCTGAACCAATTTCAATTTCACGTTTGGCGCTGGTGTACAACCGCATTATAGGACCGGGTGCAGCGTTCCTTTTTCAGCTTCACAGCCAACCTCTGAACTCAGGCTGCGTTATTCGAATTTGGGCCAAATTCTGCGATTTTCATACTTTTATTGGGCCTTTTCTATTCAGCAAGTCGTGCAAAATTCCAAACATCGCTGGTGTTGCGCAAGATCCTCACTTTGTTTGAACATAATAAAAAAGAACAAGAAAAGGCAGAACCAAAAAGCCATTCGAAGGTGCGGAGTGCGGATAATCTGCAATTTTGCTTAAATTGTGTTAGGCAGTCTTCAACCAGCAAGGCACTCACTGAGGCGGGGTAGAGTTAATTTTTATCATTGCCCTAACTGAAGTGATATTACCAGCACTGCATAAAGTTTTGCGAAATATGAATTCGGTTTATTTGCCGAACAAGATAAATTTACTTACAGGGACAAAATCACCACTTGTTCCGCCACCAGACCAAAGTAAGTAATCTACCTGGCATGCATTGCGGTTTTTTTAGAAGAATTAGGGTCCCATATCAGTACGCATGCATGAATATTGACTGCTCAACCAGACAACAGTTGCGAATGTATGCATCTATAATGTCGTTGTGTTTGTACAAAGGAAGTGAAGATATTTTGTCCGGGTTGGTCCTGAGTACGTATTTTCGAAACCTACTGAAATTGCTTCATTGCAACCAAAAAAACTACATTTATACACTACTGACGAAAATTTGTAAAGCTATTTCAACCTGACCTAACCTTTCCCTTCTTACCTTGACCCTGCTCTTGGTTTCCGCCAACTTCCAGGTGTCACCTAGCCACATAAATGTAACAAGTCCCAGCCACAAAAAAAGGTCACCTGCTGGAATCGATCCCCAAGTGACAGCAGTCCAGTTCTTTGACCACTAAGCCTCTGAAAAATGGCGTTAAGTCAATCTGCGATTTCGGTAGTTTTCAAAAATAAGCGATCTGACTAGCCTCTCAGGGTTTCGAGAGCAGTCAATGCATTTGAAATGAGCGTGTTTCTACAGGCGTTTCAAAGTCTTGGCGATTTTTTGGTCGCTGTGTGCCGCCGCTACCCCCTCTGCGACACACCGAGGTCAGCGAATAGATGCTGTGGTAATGAATGGCCATGCATTTTAATGAATGGGACTGGCTGGATTCTCCTTCCAGTGGCACCGAATCACACTTCATACTTCATCACACTTCATGCACATACACACATACACATCACACATACACATCACACATACACACATCGCACAAACACGGAAATGTGAAACTCGGAAATGTGAAACTCGGAAATGTGAAACTCGGGGAGGGAAACTGCTCTCCACAAGTAGGGCGTTCACACCTTGCATGCAGTATTTTGTGATACGATTTGTGTATGATGTATTTATTTCATCACCACTCTTGGATACTTGAGATTGTTGAAAGATTCAGTAGAAACCCGCGGATACATAAAATTTCTACAGTTCAGCTGCGCTCACAGTGAAAACCAAGACGCAAATTTGCTCAATACCAAAATGGAGGATATCAGTGCAATGTGTGGAAATTTTTTAACCACACGATCGTGCATCGGTAACATGGCTCCTATAATCATTTCCTTGTGGTTGAGCATTTTTTCATGGTGGCGATAATTCCCATGCAACCATCGTCACTGTATCCAAAAGAACGCATTCCACAGGAGCACCTGAACTTGAGCCTCCGTGTGTTGGTGGCACCGAGGATGTGATTCGCGGGCAGAAAACTGTTCGATTTGTTTTCCATTTGAGCATTCTTACGAAGGCGCTGCGTCCAGTGCAGTCAAAAAGGGGGCGCCGTCCATCGAAAAAAAAACAAGCTGAGAGGAACAAATCACACATCGCTCATAGAGGGTGTAGGCACTAATTCTGTCGCGTCATTCGATTTCCTTTTCATATTCCTTTTTTCATTCATATAAGACACGGGAGTGAAAATAAATTTGGGTCGTTAGAGTTAGTTGTGTGTCTGTGAAGATGTCGTGTGATAAACTAACAGTGTTTTCTTTCGGATTTCGTGAGACTGTGATAAAATTAAGATATTATTTTAAAGGCGAAATGTGAGCGGATCGCTGTTATTTGACACTTCTAAAGTGGTTGAACGTGTTGAATCTGCATTGCATTTCTCAGTCGTGACAGTGAAAAGTGTTTGTCGTGAAAAGTCGTGACAGTTTTAAATAAGTGTTTTTTGTTTGCGGAGTGTGCAAACAAAAAAATTGCTCGCGACTGCAGACTCACGGAAATCATAGAAGAAATTGTGCAGAAACATAGCGTGACAAATTTGACATCGTTGAGTTCCTTATCAATTTTATACAAGAAAACCTTGTCCAAATCTATCCAATCAATTTCCGTTGAAAGATAGAGGGTCTTCTTATGGCGCTTTGTGCAAAATGTTTTGGATTCCGGTTCAAAAATTCAACAACAGAAATATTGATAAATTTGATATCGTTTTGGCAAACTGACTTTGTCGTCAGTCATCAAACTAGACGGTTGTGTAAGAGTTTGGGATCCATGCCAAATCGGTATTCGAGAAAAGCGCCAGAGCTGAACTTAAAAATCTCAGTTTGTATTTCGACGAGAAGGTTTGTTTTTTATTTTCTGAAGCTAGCCCTACACTTTTGTTTGTGAAGGGCAAGGTTTTTTTGTCCACGTAACATTGCACTTAATGGAAAAATGTTATAACTGGGTTGTCAAGATGGAATTCAGAATCTTAAAATTCGACGCATTCAAGATATTTTTCATTTGGTGTGTTTTATTTCGATAAAGCATGTAACTTGTCTGCGAGTTGTTGAAACAAGTGGATTGCCAAGATGGAATTCCGAATCTTTGCTATTCGAAATTGTGGATCTTGTAACTCTAACATGTATTTTGTCACCCTGATATCGTTTCTGTTTGAACATACAGTTTTTGCAACTGTTGCCAGGTAAACGAAACTTATACAACACACTCGCAGATGCAGTTTTCATATGCGTATGCAATATGTCTGCATGAGTTTCTGATATCCCCGTGAGAAGACCATTGGAAAACGACCCCTTTCGTGTTTACCGTATAAATGTGATAATTAACACTAGGTGACCATCACACCTGTCACGCACGCCAAACACTTCCAAGAGCCATTTTTTTGCTCAAAGTGCCCTATCTCGACCCTGTCCTATATATTTCGGAACCTTAGTGACACAAGGGCAATCGAATGCCTGAACT